>CM066035.1:107310668-107585693 GCA_033557465.1 Ichthyophis bannanicus
CAGCATCCGCCAAAAGAATGTCCTCTGCATTAAGAGACATAAGAGCAGCAAACAAATTTAATGTTAAAGCAGAGAATCACACATTGCACCGTCATGTCATCAGCTGTCACACTGAACAACAGCTCACTATTACAGACTGCTCACTATCACAATGCACATAGCTCATACGTGTAAAAGGCATCATGGAGGTATTTCAGGCGATCTACAGGTGTGTGTAGTGTCCCTGTCCCCTCCCTTACCTCTCTGTCCTTGTACGCACAGAGCAATAGAGGTGGATGCGTACACCTGGCTTGTGTATCAGTCCCATATTGCAATATACCCCTTGCTGCAACAGTTTTGTAGAAAGGACCCCTCTACCTGTTGAAAGTTCTCCCAAAGTAGTATGTTAAGCCACTGCCAAATCGCAAAACGCACTGGAAATATGAACCTCCACCTCATTAAGCCACATATCAAAACCTATCCTGGTTTGAACATCCCATATCTTCAGTAATATTGTCAGCTATGTGCTGATGATATGCACAAATAGCAATCAAAATGACCTACATGTTGTAAACAAGCCCACCCCATCACTGCATGTGACAAACCCCTGAGGACTGCATGCCATGTCAATGTGTGATAGTCAGCACAACAAAACATGCACACCTTACATGTGCACTTCTGATAAATAGCTGTCACCTACGTCTTTGTTTATAAGGCAATGTAATCCATGTTTTTATTGTCTGCAATCTATTTGTTCCTATGGTCTGTGGTCATGTGACCCACAAATCATAAACAGCCTATATCACCACAAATGATTACAGATGTTATCACAGCATCAGCGGAGATACGCCATTTACTCCAGAAAATACCTACCATACAACAAGACATACCCACCTTCTGTGCACCACATGGCTAATGTAAACACCCCATTGATGTTTATGACAAATAAGATTCTCACAATGTGTGTATATATCAATCAATGCAGTGAAGCTAAACTCAACAATTTAAGAATGTTATATTAAAAGTCCCTAGATGGAAAATGCACAGTGCATCAACAATAAACATATCCATGTCATGGTTACCTGTTCATCTTCCCATTTTGACACACATCACAGGTGACATGCACAAACCATAAACATTTTGTAATACCATCCACACATACTACGCACTCACAAAAGTATATTGTGCGTAGTGTGACATGTTGAAGCACACACGAGGGGGCACTCAAACATAGGCATATCACATGAGCTTTATCCAAAATAAAAGCATCAAAAATGGTGTCTGATTGTAAACTCCACACAATGGAAAAAATGTTCCACTAACAGGGAGCAAACACCCAGCGTTAACATCTCCACATATGTCTGACACTGTGCGTTAGCAATAAAATTGATAACAAAGCACCTGTGATCTGACAACAGCTGCTGCTACTCACAGAGCAACACTTAATTGGGAATGTCACCCGCCAAAAACATCCCACAGAGACTACCTACAAACCCAAACATAATCTGCCACCAACTGTTGCTGTGCACTCCACCCATCATTTGTGTCACACCCAGGCACCGGTGATGTGTGCATTGGGACTCAACGGTTAATGCAAGTGTCGGCCTACACATGCAATATGTAACATAAAAAATAACCCAAAAACCAATACACACATTGTAAAGCACATTTGTGTGGTTTAATATGATTATTACGTACGGAGAAGAGCTCTGCAAGTAGCCTCTGCCTACTGGACCGCTGAGCCCTCCCGTGTGTCACCACTGGCACGTACAGGGGGGCACATTGGATCTTCCTCAAGATCCGCATTAAGCTCTGCAGGGATATTGTGCCTGAGAGCAATGTTGTGCAGGATGAAAAAGGCTATGATAATCTCTGCAATGAGTTGCGTGGGCTATATTGTAAGGCCCCACCTGTCCTATCCAGACACCTGAAAGCGATTCTTCAATACGCCCAAAAGGTGAGCTCGATGACTGAGCGAGCTGGATGGAGGCATGGGCCTCATTGTATCTCGGCTCCTCA
Source organism: Ichthyophis bannanicus (assembly GCA_033557465.1). Taxonomy (NCBI): domain Eukaryota; kingdom Metazoa; phylum Chordata; class Amphibia; order Gymnophiona; family Ichthyophiidae; genus Ichthyophis; species Ichthyophis bannanicus. The sequence continues at coordinate 107,312,667 of CM066035.1, forward strand.
CGTGTCTGTGGCCGACGAACCAGGAGGTCAGAAAGCCAGGGGCGACAACACATATCCGGCATCATACCTGCAGAGAAGAAATGTTGCATGTAAAGGCAGGGCTCCATGTTGACAAAAACGTAACAGCTTTGTACACATGAGATCAACACCCACAAAACTGTATTACACTGATTATACAGCACAACAAAAACTATCCAGCTCTTACAGAGATACATATGATGACATAAACTCAACACATGGCCAGTGCAGCCTGTCGCCCCATAGCAAAGATTAAAATGTTACACAGGATCCACCCCTACATACTGTGTGTGTGTGTGTGTGTGTTGGTGGGGGGAGGGGGGGGTTCAGCGCCAACATGTGTAAGGTAATGCATGTAATGTCCACATCGGCAACACCCACAACTGTTAGACCACAAACAGCAATCCAATGCTCACATAATCAGAAGGGAATGGCCCATCAGTAACCAATAAGAAACAGACACCCATTTTCTAGAGCCACAACAGATACAACATGTCTGCCATGGAGTGGAGTGAGATTTAAAAACAATAGAACCTATATAAATACTGTTGTTGCATGTCGGCATATCCAGAATGGTTTAGTATGGCTACATATGTTGTGTAGTGCTGTTTGCCAAAGCACTATATTTCCCATCTCTCAATCACATTCACCATCCTGTAAACATCACTTTGAAGGTACAGTCGTCCAACATGCACTCTGTACCCCTCATAAGTTTTGCAAAACAACACATGCATTTGAAAATTTACGTCCTGTTGACGCTAGTTCCAATACTTCCCTGTATGCAACCACTTTGTACACCTGCTTATAACAGTAATCTCTCCACAAGTTGAAGCGAAGTGCGGATGGACACACAAAGCTTACATAAAATCACGAATTATACAGTGTCAAAATGTACGCTATACCCCATTCTAGTGTTCCTAGCCTACGGTAACACGCCAATATGTATGGGCAAAGCTATATACAAGTTTCGTTCTACGCTGGAACTGTCCAACAGCAGTCATCAGAAAGTCATATACACCTATTCATGTTAGCTATTGCCCCCTGGGGTGACAACCTACAGCACAGTGTATGGCTGTGTAAACCTAACACACAAATGACATGTGTGTAGTTCTACGGATTGTGGGCACCCAAAAATAACTATAAATAAACTCTAAAAATTATCAAATAATTAACCATCAACACATTAGTATGTGATGTTCAAAAAACCCCACCAAAACCATCCCATGTGTGCATATCCGCATACCAACATGCAATCTGAGGGAAGCATTACCAACATTAGACATATTTCACTGTGGGTGTATGATAGATGTACAACATGTGCATGTTAAGAGCTAATACTGGTAAGAACATTATGAGGGTGTTTAAATGTTTCTGCATGACTACAAGATGTACAGGACACCTGTCATCATGAGTACTGACACCAGGCATGGGGATAACAGCTATCATATGTGAAGTGCATGATGTACCATCAAAGTACATAAACACTATGTGATTACACATAGAGACATGTATAAAGAGGATAAATAGATTACACATTGCGACATACTCACCCAGCAAATATACAGTCGAAATATCGTCTCCCTCCTCAAAATGTGGGAATATTGCCGACTGATGCATGATATAGGAGTCCTGGGTGGACCCTGCAAACATAGGGAACCACATTCAGAATATGTAGATCTGCATCACACACAACCTGAACATTCAGGTAATGGTTAGTGTTTGCGGTTGCGGTACGCTACCTCCCTGTCTCTAGGTGGGACCAGGGCAACATGTGTGCAATCAATAGCTCCAATCACGTGTGGTATCCCGGCTAATGCCTCAAAGGCCTGTTGCAGGGTCACACCATTGTTTGCCTAGTGTGGGGCATGGCTATGTAATTCCCCACCCGGCTGACCATGGCAACGAAGTACTTGGTGGAGACATTGTGAGAAGGTGGGGCGGCTCATGCAACCCACTGCGGGCCAACAGATGGAATGGAAACAGCCGGATGGCACAAGATTAATGTAAGGCAGAAAGGAGCTTCACTAAACCTGGTATTGCATGGGACCGATCAGTTAGGGGCTCAAGGTCAGGTCATGAGATCCTCAGAGGAGTCCCCTAATAGCTCTTGTGCTCAGTCGGTAAAGAGGAGATGACATGGTCCTCTCGCAGGTCATGGAGCTGGGGCCGGGGCCTGGAGAGGCATGGCTGCCGAGCATGCACATCAGGACGTAGACAGCGCCGTGCACCGCCACAGCACCTGGTTGGCACCGCCCCCACAGCCTGAAGGCCCTGAGTTGCTGCGGGACTATACCCATGCCCTGGTCCCACAGCACCAAGACACCATCTCCCCTGTACGGCAACCCCAGCATCTGCCAGCTGCACAGGACACATGCAGCAGCATATATATGCGCCATAAACTCCGCCATGCAAACTAAACACAAAATTAAAAACACTGGCACACACAAAAACCTATTTCTCGTATGTACAAACTTGCACACCACAGAGGACTATACACACCAAAAAGACGATACAATCAACAGTACAAACAGAAACAAAACAATCCAAACATACAACCTGTACAACTTCCTCCTGTCTATCAGCAAACACACTCCTACTCTTCTCCAAACTATAACCCTTCAACCTGGACAAAAACTCTTCACCTTCAAATATATAGATTGTGTCTTTGGACCTAAACGGGCAATGAGCATGCGCACATTGCTCGTTAGACGGCAATCCGGTGTTTGTGGCGCCTATGCGCGACTCTACGAAATGGTAGTGGGCACGTGCGTGGTTACACGTACATGCGAATTGCCCCACAGCGCACATTTGCGCAAAACGCACAAGAACGCCCATAGCGGCACAACTCGTTACGCGGCATGGTTGTTTGTACTACTATCATTTTTAAGAGCATATGGGTGGTGACGTGTAAAGAGACCCATGCGTAAGCAGGCACCGAGCACGGTCGCAGGAGCGCGACGCCGGAGCGCGACGGAGGAGATGAGCAAGCCTCTGCACAAATGAGCAGGGCCCAAAACTCACGTGGAAAAAACGGTATAAAACGGCCTGACCACGAGGCACACGTGGAGGGTTGTTAGAGGAGTTCCAACAAGAAATGGAGAGTTGCAGAGACAATCAGGAACAGAGCGTAGATACACGTAGTCAAACAGAAAAAGAGTAGAGAAAGACTGGTAGAGAATGCAATAGGGATTGAGGCTTTGGTGGGATTACGTGGAGGAAGGAGAGATAGAGACAGTTAAGACAGAGTCCTGAGGGATAGAGAGGCTGTTAGGGATACGGCACAGGAGAGAAGGGAGTGCGGTTACCAAAAAAAAGGTTCCTGTATTATCTCTGTCCCCGTGTTTATTTACGTCACAGTTCACCATTGTTACAGTGTACTGTCTTCTGACCTGTAGTGTCGTTGGTTTTGTTTTGTTTTTGGGCTCTGTCCTGGCTGTGTGTAGTTAGAGTGTGGGTGTGTTGAGAGTAGCCTGTGCCCAAGATGGAGATGGAGAGGGACAGGGACAGAGAGGGCTCAGGGTGAGGTTGGTTGGAGGCTGTGGGACAGCCAGGGGTTTTTTGGTGATGAGTCAAACCATGGCACAGGCTAGTCAGGAACAGGCAGGGCCATTCTGCTGTGCCACAAACAGTCACTTTACATACCAAACGGGCCAAAAGAAAAAGGACACCGCCTCTGCCAGCAACACAGAGGAAGACGAGCAGTCAAATCCGGTGACAGGGAACAAACACATACTAATGTCATATGTCATTGACAACTATGATGTATTATTTGGCAGAATGAGCACCACGTGCAACTGTGGCAAACAGATTGGCCGTGTGGGAGGATGGCGCGTGATGCAATGGCTGAGGTAGGGGTTCAGCAAGTGATGGGGAAAGTCTCAAAAAAAGATTTTTCAGACATCAAAAGAGGTGTCCGTCAGCAAATGGTTGCTGAAAAAAAACCTGCTATGGGCACAGTTGGCGGTGTGGACCCTGTATACCCACACCTCACACCCCTCGAACAAGAACTTGCAACACGAGTGGGAGATATCTACCTTCGTGGACTGCCTGAGGCCCTTGATACAGCACAGCCACATGCGGTAGGTACAACAAATGTGTTTTTCTGTGTCCTGTATAATCAAAAAAGGCAAAACCGAAACACTAATATGAACCTATACCCCCATCTGAGTCACAAAATTCTCAGTATGTACCTATTGCTGGTGGAACATGTGGTCTTGCGATATCCCTACATACCCTCTCATGTTGGGACATGTCTGTGATGAACATTCCTAACTTAGCTCCCAAATACATCCGCAGAATATTCTACGATTTCGGAGACACACACACACACAAACACATGTAGCTAGACGAACAAACACACCTGGGATTGCCATTTACACTGTATTACAGTCCTGGTCATTTCCAAGGCCATGTTCCTATGACAATCCATCAATAACGTGCTGCATGTGCAGCTAGGTGGGTGATAGGTGGTGTATAGATCGAATGCGCTACCAAATAGGGAACGGAGAGTCACATGAGTTAGTAATGATAAGATAAGGTGACATAGAAATAAGACCAATATTCAGAAGATTCTAAAAAAAAAACGTTTTGATTTGTAAAACCAGATTGTATGGTGGGTGCAGGGACACGAATGTACAACACATTTGGTTGCTCTTCTGAGGAGCAGCAGGCTATGGGCAACACATGTGCAATGTGACCATGAACATGCACAAGGGCAAAATGTCATGTGTGCATGGGCAAAACACAACATGAGGGAAAGACTGAGCTACGTGTTGTGGAACAACCACTTATGGGAGGGCTTCCTGTCTCCGGCATGCCACACACATGGGCAGTAGTCAAACCATCCTGTATGTGTGTTAGTGGTAGGCATTTGCCTATGCACCATGCTAATTGAATTAAGATGACAAACCATAACAAGCTTGGCCTGTTAATGAAGTCTGTGAAGAGACCCAAGATTAAATTTAAATACACAGATCTGCTGCTGTTGAATGTGAAATCATTCAAATAATTAAATAACGCTCGACAAGTGACAGTTTTAAATATGGGATATAAATATGTTTAAATGACAAAGTATAAGGACACTGCAGCTGTAAGGGATCACATTGAATTTGCTCACATAACGGCTGCAGGAGCCATTGCTGTCCTACACATAGACATTGGGCTAAATGGCCCCTTGGAAGTTATGAAAGTTAAACGTTGAATAACTGCCCATCTTAATTGGGATTAGGAAGGGGGAAAAAGATAGGTGCGGAGGACCATCCAAAACGGTATTTGCATAATCACTATCAATACCGGGAAGAAAAAAAGACTTACAGGAGGTAGGGTAGTTGTTTTCGGGACCAATTAAATGTTTTCCTATACCTGTCATGAAGGAAGTGTCTAGAAAGGTATGTAGTTTTTTTCCAGAGGTACGCGGGGGGACAGCCATCATATTGCAATTAATTTGTGATTGAGCATGTCCACATTAAACTGCCTTGTATCACATAAAAACTAATGGTGTAAGTTTTCTACGGCTGATCTCCTGCTCCATTGGTCTGTATCACACACGTATACATATGTATATGTTTCAAACATATGTGTCTCTCCTTTGTTATTGTTTCCCATGCAGGTGACTCCAGAAAACGGGTGCTGCGGAGGTGGAGGTGAAGAGAGGAGGAGGTAGAGGAGGAGGGGGGTCTTTCGGGGGGAGGTGGTGGAGGAGGTGGAGCTCAACATCACAGCCCCAATGCGTCTGGGGGAGGCAGAGGCTGCTGTCAAAGGGGGCAGCAAACTTGGTGATGATGAGTCCATGGAGCCACACATGAACACCAGGACAAACTGGGTAGAAAGCCGCAAGAGAGGCCACACAACATCCAATGGCAGCCGAAGCTGGCACCTGCACACTATTTCGCAGATGATGATGGGGGAGTTGAGGGCCTATGGTGCATCATCGCATCGCAATGCTGGAAGGTGGGTGACCAAGGACTCTCAGAGCCACAACACACAAACCATTAGTCTATTTGTTGGTGTTTGTGTGGTGGCTGTCCCCACATTAGCTACACACAGGTTACATGTTATGAGTAAAAAATCGGATGGTGTGTTGAAAATAGTTGAAGGGTACCTTAACTGAGGTTAGGTGTCACCCAGGATAATCGTGTAACGTCAGGTTGATACACACAGATGCAGGAATAAGATAAGAGGAATGTTGTATGAGGGGCCCGAACGTTCTAACAGTAGAAGGAGATGGCGACCATTGGCAAACCTACCTCCTGACTCTTCGGCAAACACCCAAATGTATTAGGGAACAGCAGAATGCCAAATCACACCTTACTTCCATAAGTATCAAAAATCTATCAAAAACTCTGTAACCCTCCTCTGTGTTGTGACTTCACAAAGATACTTGCCACTCTGTCTGCATTTGCAGGTATCAGAGAACATAGCATATGCATAGAGCTAAGCAAATGTGTAAACATAAACCATAGACAAGGTGTTCCCATAGGTGAACAAAACTTATAGAAAATACACACTGTTGTTGTTTTAAGAGGAAACATATTGTAATAACATGTGTAGGGCAACATAAGACATACACTGCAATGCAGAAGGGGTAGGACACACAACATGTCCCTGTACGGAAAGTCAACCAATGCCTCAACACCATAAACATATTATGAGCTGGTGCATCACAGGTGGAGTGCGGGAGAATTATGTAAGAACTCTGCAAAGGGCACCATGAGCATAAGCAGTTGCCCTGCAATTGCTGTTGCATTTAACCACAAAATGATAAGAAAGGGAAATGTTTAGGAATTGGCATATGGATAAAGTTGACCAAAACCCCTTTTCCAAAAAATGTACTTACATAATGGACAAAGACTACACAAATGGGCAATCCTGGAAAACACCTCCCCCATGTAGAGGGACTATCATACACACCGTACTCCTGAATCCATGACAGAGATAGATGGTTCACATACACATAACTTTAACTGCTAAAACTGACAAGCTCACGTCCCGACGTTTACAGAGGCTACTAGTTGATGGAAAACAATTGTTCAACGTCAAAGGGTGATAATGTGATCCCGATACCGCAGTCAACATAGTATAGATGGACAAATATTTTCATCATACATGACAACAAACAAATCACAGCCTGCAAGACAAATATCAAACCTGAAACCACAATGGCCAACATTCAATTTACATCAGAACTGTATATAAACATTTGTGCATGTACATTGACCTAAAAATATTAGAGCTCAAGAACCAAACCGTACAGTGCCTCCTACATTGTCAATTGCAAAATAAATTGAAATAATTAGTAGTATTCATGTTATGTAACGAGTCACCGATGCTAGGTAACTGGATTATTAACAGAAAACCATGCCCAATCTTCTCTCCAAGTTTCCCAATTTACAATTGCTCCAGACACATTAAGCAGGCTACATGATGGTTGTGCGCACCCCACAGCGTAAGATGTCGCGTTGTTACAAAAACTAAAGTTCACTGTCCTCTCCATTATCACATGTCACCATCTGCCTGATCATACCCATTATTTCCCTGTCGAATGGTCCTCAGTTCCCACACTCTTGCTCATGTTCATAACATGGCATACTACACACCACACCTACCCTACAACAAACAGAACAATGGCAGATGTATTACCCCTCACGGCCAAAGAATTTCTAAATCTCTAATGTAAACACCTGTTTCCACCTCACAAACAAATTCTGTCCATGCACCAACATGACCTCACTAACATTTCATGTGTACGTCCGCAGCTAATCTGCTATAGTCCTTGCACGAGGCAAAACCAAAAATTAGCTAACACATCCATCTTCATTTATTACACATAGCCAACCTCTGGAATACAAAAATAGAAATAAATATCACATTACAGAGGTGTTTTTTTCAGGTGCTGTGACAAAACCCAGACCAGGCACACACTTACATCACCAGCACCCGGTCCAGATCCGGGCTGAGTCACCCCATTGAGGCTACAGCCAGTGCAAGCAACTCAAGGAGAGTATTGGAGACCTAGGCAGCCACAACAGACAGTTGAATTCATACCATCACCAAATCAGCTCATGTTCAGTACTAGCACGTAGCCTGCAAGACCCAATTAGTCAGACATGGCCCTGCATTGCTAAGCACATCACAGGTACAATACACACATGGGGCATTAACGGTCCTGGAGGACACCCACAAGAGGGCACCTTAACCCTAGAGCCCTACCCAAAGCACATCTCATGTGCTAACCCACCACACACCACGAACCCATACACGTCACATCCGGAACCCCCCACCACATTGTGCAATGTTGCTGTCTCAGACACTGCAATGCGCTTATCATCGCTCCTACAGTGGTAGATGCCTGTAGTGTCAAGGGCGTGATGTGGGGGAGCTCTGTCGGCAGAGACCCTCTGTAGGGACATACAACACAGAAGGGGAACCTGAGTCTGCATTGCTTTACAAGGCCGCCGATTGGCCTATTGAAACGCTATCCATTCACAGCCTTGTGTCAACACAAGCATGTGCATCATTTTCCATGAGCCCCTGTGGCCTGAACAGAGATGTAGGATATTACACACTACTCTACCCATAGCTGCTAGTTGTTGCAGATAGGATAAGGGTAAACAGAGGGCTCAAGCAGGGGACTATATATGTCAGCCATTGCTGGTGCATCTGTGTCATTAGGCAGGTATTGAATACATTAAAGAGAGGGATTGCCACAATATACATGTATATTGAAGGTTGTCCCTGTGACCAGCGGCCACTATGTGATGAAACATAGTGTGATAATTGTAATGTTTGGCTCTCTCTCTAAAACACAAAACACATAAGCAGAAAGGATGGCCAAAATAAGACACATAAAATGTCTAACAGTAGACCAAACGAAGCTAATTACCACCTCATGCCGAGAGACAGGCAATACCTACTCTGCCAACTGTGCACACCACTGTCCTTCGACAGGTTCTAATAAATAGCTGCTGTGTTACGTAGCATGCCGCATATCCCGTATTGGCCCATAATGTCGGTAGACGTCAGATGGGCCACTCTGTTGCTCCCGCTGCTCTGCTGAAACTGACCATGTTTTCTGCACAAAACACCATTATATGCTCCCCAAACCTCCCTGTGTGTCTCATCTGATGGTGCATATGTATCACTCAGGTTTTCACATATGGGCAGCAGAGGGACACAGGTGCAAAGTGAGGTGTGTGTTTTCCGCTGCCCTTAACTAACATGCACCCTGATTCATTCACAAACCATTTTTTATGTGGCAGGAATTGTGTTTATCCCTCGACCCTGTGTTCCCAATTGTGATGGATTAGGTACACACTTCCTGTGTTAAACACTGCTGTTGTCCATCTGATTTATTTGTGTCTAGTGCATGCTGCACGTCTTCGACACGGTGGCATATGTGATAGCTCTCAATAGCACAATCCTGTTGCGTCAAAAAAAAAACCAAAGGTTTTGTAAAAGAGTTTTTTATGTGGGTATGGTCTCCACAGCCTGTAAATTGCTGTGATGGCATCCCAGATCTACGTGGTGGAATGTTGCCCCTGGGGGTTTGTCTGCTATTTTACTACTGGGGTCATGATGTTTATTGTCACTATCCATGTGTTGTAAGGTGGTATGCACTATCACATCAGCAAGGGATATGGGATGTGCATTACATGTTTGTGTATGGTGCCAGGGTTAGTGGAGATGTATCTGAGATTACTTCACCCTGTACACCATGCACAGGCACGAGAAGCATGCTGGACCGTATTCGCCTTGCAGTGGAGCAGAACACAATGGGGGTGTGTGCTGAGCAGCGAAATTGCGGGTGAAGTTGTCTCAAAATATGCCGGTACAACGGGATATCTGAGGGCCCTGGAGGGGAATGCTAGAGGTTAGGCAACGATGGTGCACCTGCACCACCACCAGCACGGGTCCCACAGGAGGGTCGTGAACGGGGGAGGAGAGGTTTGGGGGGCCGACGTGTCAGGTGTGGGCGTCCATGTCGCCAATAATGGAAAAAAACATAGTTTGCTGTATCCATTACACTGTAATCTCTCCTTCGATGTGGCTATGTATAATTTGATTAAAAGATATTTTCAGTTTAACGTAACTCAGAGTTGTTTGTTATGTGTCAACATGTGGACACATCTGACATCAGCAAATCATATGTAGTGTGTGTGTGAGTTAAATCTTGTGTAATGTAAACTCCAAAAAACTATACATATATATGTTTATATGCCGTACTAACTTTGAGGGTAAATCTGCAACAATAAAACGTTTTCTTAACATACCTACCGTGTGTGTGTGCAATGTGTGTCAAGGTTGTCACATTTATATCATGGTGTCAGGGGGTGGGAGCCATATATGAGCCACACACAGGTGATACAGTGCTGGGTGCATTACATGACCCACACACAGGTCAGAACGACAACGACTTTGCAAACTACAGCTACAATTGTCATGCTACACACATATGTAATGTGTTCATGTGAAACATGTTTAGCCACAGCATGAGGCTGCAGTGACACAGTCTGCACAGACATCCATGTTGTCACAGGGTGACTATTATGTAAATGGCTCATTTACTTGACATACTCATCCACCGTGTGAAATCCATCATATAATACTACATTGGTGGCATATGTGTGACCCTTGCCCTTGACCACATAATGAATCACCTGCAGCCAACCCCACTCTAGGCTGCATGTGTCAGAGGCCATACATCGTGCCAAAGGCCTATGTTGGAGGACTCAAATATGTGCAGACCTCTGTTTCACCTAGGACCCCTTACCGGTGCTCATGTACAGCATTGGGAAAGGTGCAACGTTGGCAACAGTTTAAGGGATAATAATTAGTTTAACACACCTACACACAAATGGTATTTTAGAAACAACATAATATATGGCCAATGCTATGTAACAGACACAGGTTTACAAACAGAAATATATAGTGCCAACACACATATCCAATGCTGACATCCTCACACATAGACTAGGTGAAGACACATGACCCATACAGCTGTTTTCAAAAAAAATCTATGACTATGTTAGAAAACTATGAGTACCAGAAACTATTTACAAATTTTGGAAAGGGCAATATAACATAAAACCTCCCACCGCCCAAACCATCCTCCCCTCCCCTCCAAATCCCACCCACAAATATTACACAAACACAAAAATACAAAATCACACATGGGTCCTCACCCTCCCCCAGGCATGCCCAGAGATGGAGGACAGGGCAATAACAGGGCAAATGTTGTGCCGTTTAAGGTGAAATTACTGGCGCCAGTGACGCAATTGAGGGGGTGGTTGCCGACATTGGAAGAATGTGCCAATCGGCAACCACCCCTCTCAATCACGGTGGCCAGCCACTGCTGTGAATGAAACAGCTGGTGTATCCGTTGATCCAGTCCATCCAAGGCCGCAGAAAGGTGCTCCACGCATCTGCCACCCACCACCAACCCACACATGGGGAAAGTTGTCTGTTGTGGTGGCATCTGCGTAGGACATGTGTGTGGCCAGGGATGGTGGGGAGGCAACTGTTGTGGCTGGGGGGGAACGCCCAGTGGCAGGTGATGCCCTGGTCCAAATGTCACTGTCCAACACACCATCTGGGAAACACTCACCCCCTGAGCATCTACCAACTGCCCCCCCCCCACCCCACGCAACCAAATCACACGGCACCCTATGCCCAACGCAGGCTCTCCCACAAGAGAAAACCATCCACAAAGCCCATGCTGGCCCCTCTGGTGTCCTATCTTGCGGGGATGCAGGTGTTTGCGCCTCCACCACCAACACACTCCTCCTCCTCATCCTACTATCATCCGCCTCCTGTAACACTCCTACTCCGCCTCCTCCGCCTCTGCCTCCTCCTCCTCATCCTCCTCCTCCTTCTCAGCCTCCGCCGCCTACTCATCCTCCTAGTCCGTGGTGTCCAGAACCAACACCTCTGCATCATGTGGTGTAGGTGTTCTTCTGGAAAGCGTGCAGAGGTGGGGGCCCCATCCTCATTGATAGCACCATCTGTGAAACATAAACAGTCATCAGCACGTTATGTATGGCAAACATATAGCACTTGCAGATAGGTAGGCAAATCAACAGGCATCTGACATAATGCAACATTGGTTACAGATACGTCACGTTCTGAGTATTGTACATCACCCTATTGTTAGTTCTCACCCAGGAGGTTGCTGGAGGTAGGTTGCATGGTGGAGAAGCAGCTCCCTGCATTTCTACAGGAGATCCTCAAATCTGTAGATAAGCAAGGAATAAGGTAAGGGGAATCAGTGACTGGTCACCTTTTTCTACTTGTGGGACTTTCCCCCACCCCCCCCCAATCATTGTGCATAGAGTCTTAATGCTTCTGCCACACTGCCTGGGTGTGTGGTCTTCTCTTGTCCAGCATAGTTGTAATCCCCGTATCAGGTAGGCATTCCCATGGGCAAAAAGGGCATATGGAATGACATGTGTTTACTTGCTGGTGGCAAGGGGAGCATGTGCGTCACAGCTGACACCGCCTTAAACTTGTGAAGGTGTATATGGGAGCATCCCACGTTGTGAATGCGATGCCCTCAACCCTGGCAAACATGTCTCTCACCCGTCACGTATACAGCTTACACAGGGACCAAACAATGAGACACATAGTGGGAGAGTGAACACGGACAGAGCGAGCCCCCCCCCAAGGGGGGTTGGGTGGGTTTTGACCCTCCTGAAGCTGCTGTTACAGCAGTATACCTCAGACACGGGATTAAGCTATGCTGTCTTCAGATTTCACACAACACATGGGCAAACATCTGGCAACACCGTCTTTTTAAATGCTAATGTGTTTCGACACGTGTGTGGATGGACTGGGGCTGGCCTCCTTTTTCACCACATATCTCTATAGCATACTGGGTGTGTGGCAGCTAGAAGGGGGTGACATATTTGGGTGTGTGGCCCAAAACAGCCAGACCACCAGGGATGTGCCGGGAGGTGCCTTCCAGCAAACCTACATGGAGCATGCGTGGAAGACCTACGGATGTTTTTTGCATATTCAATATCTCATAATGGCATTTTGACAGCGATAGGGGGGTTCGTACAAAGTAACATGGAACCTTTTAGGATCATGGTTCACGTTTGTGGGTGTGTTGGACTACGTTCATCTGTGTACATTGTGGCATTCAGGTGAACAGACACACATCCAAAAGGACAATAACACCAGTGTGTCACTACAATAGCTGATGTTTTGAGCTGAACAGCCACCACAGGGACATGCTTGATGTGTGAAAAAGCTTGACTTGGAAAAAGGCATAGTGCACAGGCAACATCACCCGCACACATGCACATCATTTAGGCTTATGATGCTGAATAATAACGCTACACGGTTTTTATTTTTTCTAAGAATCATGTTTTGTAATCAATTTACACAAACATGTCAGGCCTACATCCCTTTTCCCACTAACAACGTTTAGTGGCTATACTACCATCTTAATTTGTTCCATTGTGTGTGCAAATGTTTGCGGGACCACCTGTACACTGTGTATTTGGCACCCTCCGCACATACTCTTACTACCCTGTCCAAAACTTGCATGACCTTGACACAAACATGCCACAGGGTTGTTGCAACATGATGATGTCCATGATAGTCACAGTTAGGCAGGCATGTGAATGTGTACCACACATTCAATGTAATATCGCTCTGTATACATCCCAGTATTTCACCCCCAATGGCAATTGATCGGCCATCAATCATAGGCTGTGTGTATTTAGATTAAACATTGTGTTGGGTGGTCCTACTGAGCTTGGCAGGGGAAAGAAACCTTAACTTGCATCCTTGACAGGGCCCACGATATGTATGTTTGGACCACTAGTTCCATTGTGTGAGGGTGTTGTCCTTAGGGGGCACCTGGTTGCTCTGTGCAAATTAATGGACACAGTTGCTCACCAACCATAGTGGGGGAGAGGGGCGGAAGGAATTAATCCTCAATGGTCTATGTATTTTTGGGTATCATCATGTGACCTGGCTCAGCTTGCTGACAGCATGTGTTATAACAGCATAGAAAGGGGAATAAGAAAAAAACGGTATTTGATACATGCTAATTAAATGGTGTATGTGTGTCTCCAGCCACAACAGTTGCATGTCTCATGAAAACCCCATCTGTGATCTGAATGTGTCTGCTGGTGTTGAGTTTATATTAGTGGCCAAGGTGTTGGTCCTGTGTATTTTGCCGGCCTCATTCTGGGGACATGGTAATGCTACAGGTATTTGCTAAACCCGCTCATGGCATGGGGATGGGTGGCATATACGCACATTTAACCTCTGCAGCTAGCATATCATTCGGGAACATCACAACTGTGTGATGAGAGGTTATTTTCTCAAAAACAGACTATGGTGTAGTGAAACGTACCTGCCCATGATATTAAACCACCAGCTTATGAAGCATTACCCCCAGAAACAAATGTTGATCTTTGCCCACTGGGGTGGGGGTACCTACCACAGATCATCAGCTGCATACACCTTTGAAAAGGGGGCACTACCACGACCCATAACGCAGTCACAGGACACTGGGGATAGGCAGGCGAATGCATATTAACGTGTTAGGTCACAAAACACCATATCCCCATGGTGTCAAATGGGGCCCACTGGGATGTGCGTCTTGGGACTACCAGGTGATGAAGAGAGGAAAAAGCCAACCGTTGTTCAATGTAAACACAAACAACCGTATCCCCATGGTTGCCAGATGGGCCACTGCGCTGGCCCTCCGCGACTCCAGGGGGACTCGGGTGGCAAAAGCAAACGGTGTTTAGGTAACACACCACCGTTATCCCCATGGATGCCAGATTTTGGGGGCCACTGCGATGGCCACCCTCCTGGAACTCCAGGGGATAGGGTTTGCAAAAAGCAAGGGTTCGGTAACACACAACCCGAGCCCCATGGTGGCCAGAGGGCCCACTGCGATGGCCATCCTCTACTCCAGGGGGGAAAATAGGGTGCACAAAGCAAATGTGTTAGGTAAACACACAAACCGTATACACCATGGTGCAGATGGGCCACTGTGATGGATTCTCCCTCCGGACTACAGGGGCATAGCGGTGCAAAAAAGCAGAGGGGGGGGAAACGTTGCTTAGGTAACACACAACCGTTTATCCCCATGGTGCCCCCCCCTTCCCCCCCGAATGGGCCACTGCGGATGGCCCTATCGATCCAAGGGGAAGGGTGCAAAAAAGAAAACTGTTAGGTAACACACAACCGTAATCCTCCTGGGGCCAGTGGGCCCTGCGATGGCCCTCATGGAATCCAGGTTATAGGGGCATAAAACAGCAACGTATTAGGTAACACACAACAGTATCCCTGTGCAGAGGCCTGCGATGGCCCTCCTAGACTCCAGGGGATAGGGTGCAAAAAGCAATATGTTAGGTGACACCACCAAACATATCCCCATGTTGCAAGATGGGGCCACTGCGATTGGCACTCCTCGATCGCAAGGGGATAGGGTGTATGTCTTTAACCTGTGCATATGCACACACAAGCATTACCCCAGGGTGATTATAGGCTAATGGGAGGATCTGTCTGGCAACCCCCTGGGAACCCCATTGGGAGTATTTGTTCAAATGTATGACAGCCCCACACAGACCAATATCACGGGGATGACAGCAAGCCACTGTGTGGGGCTATCTGTACATCCTGGTGATAGGGGTGGATGTGTGGACAGTGTGTGGGCACCACTACAGGCCTTACCCCAGGGGGATTGTAGTAGGCTACGGGAGGATCTGGTTTTTGGACACATGTACCATTGGGAGGATTCTTTCACATGTTTGACAAAGCACACACAAGAACGAATATCACAGGGGGGACAGCAAGCCACATGTGATGGTCTCTCTGTTCCTCATGGTTGCTTAGGGTGGAGGTGTGACAGTGGGTGGGCAACACACAAGCATTACCCCAGGGTGATTGTTAGCCTACTGGGAGGATCTGTTTGGACCCCTGAACTATGTGAGGATTATTTTACATGTCTGACAGCCCACACAGACCAATAGACAAGGATGACAGCAAGACACCACTGTGATGGTATCTCTGACCTCCTGGTGTTGATGGGGTGGAGTGTGTAGGTGGTGACAGTGTGTGGGCACACACAACCGATTAACCCAGGGTGATTTATAGCATAATGGGAGGATCTGTCTGGACCCGTGGACATTGGGAGGATTTTTTCAATGTCTGACAGCACACACAGACCAATAGCACAACGGATTGACAGCCAAGCCCACTGTGATGGTCTCTCTGACCTCCTGGTGATAGGGTGGATGTGTGACAGTGTGTGGGCACCAAACAAGCATTACACCAGGGTGATTATAGTATAATGGGAGGAGCTGTCTGGAACAAGTCGGAACATTGGGAGGATTTTTTCAATGTCTGAAAGAACAAACAGAACAAATAGCACAAGGATGACAGCAAGACCGCTGTGATCGGTCTCTCTGTTCTCCTCGGGTGGTTAGGGGTGGATGTGTGAACGTGGGTCGGCACAAACAAGCGATTACCACAGGGTGATTGTTAGCTACTGGGAGGATCTGTTTGGACCTCAACATTGTGAGGACTTTGTAAATGTCTGACAGCACACACAGACCAATAGCACAAGGATGACAGCAAGCCCACTGTGATGGTCTCGCTGTCCTCCTGGTGTTAGGGTTGGTGTGTGATTAGTGGGTGGGCACACACACAGCATTACCCCAGGGGGAGTGTTAGCTAATGGGAGGATCTGTTTGGACCCCTGAACATTGTGAGGATTATTTAAATGTCTGACAGCACACACAGACCAATAGCAAAAGGATGACAGCAAAGCCCACTGTGATGGTCTCTCTGTCCTCTGGTGTTAGGGTGGATGTGTGACAGTGGGTGGGCACACACAAGCCTTACCACAGGGTGAGTGTTATTAGCCTACTGGGAGGATCTGTTTGGAACCCTGAACATTTGTGAGGATTATTTAAACTGTCTGACAGCACACACAGAATAATAGCACAAGGATGACAGCAAGCCCACTGTGATGGTCGCTCTGACCTCCTGGTGATGGGGTGGATGTGTGACAGTGTGTGGGCACACACAAGCATTACCCCAGGGTGATTTATAGCCGCATGGAGGATCTGTTTGGACCCCTGGACATTGGGAGGATTTTTTCAAAGTATGACGAGCACACACAGACCAATAGCACAGGGATGACAGCAAGCCCCACTGTGATGGTCTCTCTGACCTCCTGGTGGATTAGGGTGGATTGGTGTGACAGTGTGTGTGGCACACACAAGCATTACCCAGGGTGAATTATCAGCCTACTGGGAGGATCTGTTTGGACCCCTGGGGACATTGGGAGGAAATTTTACGGGCTGACAGCACACACAGACAACGAAATCACAAGGATGACCAGCAAGCCCACTGTGATGGTCTCTCTGTCCTCCTGGTGTTAGGGTGGATGTGTGACAGTGGGTGGGCACACACAAGCATTACCCCAGGGTGATTGTTAGCCTACTGGGAGGATCTTTTTGGACCCCTGTGACCTTGGTGATGGATTATTTCAATGTCTGACAGAACACCACCAGGACCCATAGCACAAGGATGACAGCAAGCCCACTGTGACGGTCTCTTCTGTCCCCCTGGTGTTAGGGTGGTATGTGTGACAGTGTGTGGGCACACACAAGAATTACCCCAGGGTGATTTATAGCCTACTGGGAGGATCTGTTTGGACCCCGTGGAACATTGTGAGGTTTATTTCAATGTCTTGACAGCACACACAGACCTAATAGACAAGGATGACAGCAAGCCCACTGTGATGGTCTCATCTGAACCTCCTGGTGATGGGGTGGATGTGATGTGAACAGTGTGTGGGCACACACAAGCATTACCACCCCAGGGTGATTGATAGCCTAATGGGAGGAATTCTGTCTGGGACACCTGGACATTGGGAGGATTTTTCAATGTCTGACAGCACACACAGACCAATAGCACAAGGATGACAGCAAGACACTGTGATGGTCTCTCTGTCCTCCTGGTGTTAGGGTGGATGTGTGACAGTGTTTGGGCACACACAAGCATGTACCCCAGGGTGATTGTTAGCCTACTGGGAGGATCTGTTTGGACCATGGACATTGTGAGGATTATTTAAATGTCTGACAGCACACACAGACCAATAGCACAAGCATGACAGCAAGCCCACTGTGATGGTCTCTCTGACCTCCTGGTGCTGGGGTGGATGTGTGACAGTGTGTGGGCACACACAAGCAGTACCCCAGGGTGATTGATAGCCTAATGGGAGGATCTGTTTGGACCCCTGAAACATGGGGAGGAATTTTTCAATGTCTGACAGCACACACAGACCAATAGCCCAAGGATGACAGCAAGCCCACTGTGATGGTCTCTCTGACCTCCTGGTGTTAGGGTGGATGTGAGACAGTGGGTGGGCACACACAAGCATTACCCCAGGGTGATTGTTAGCCTACTGGGAGGATCTGTTTGGACCCTGAACATTGTGAGGGATTATTTAAATGTCTGACAGCACACACAGACCAATAGACAAGGATGACAGCAAGCCCACTGTGATGCTCTCTCTGTCCTCCTGGTGTTAGGGTGGATGTGTGACAGTGGGTGGGCACACACAAGCATTACCCCAGGGTGATTGTTAGCCTACTGGGAGGATCTGTTTGGACCCCTGAAACATTGGGAGGATTATTGAAATGTCTGACCGCACACACAGACCAATAGCACAAGGATGACAGCAAGCCCACTGTGATGGTCTCTCTGACCTCCTGGTGATGGGGTGGATGTGTGACAGTGTGTGGGAACACACAAGCATTACCCCAGGGGTGATTTATAGCCTAATGGGAGGATCTGTTTGGAACCCCTGGACATTGGGAGGATTTTTTCAAAGTATGACAGCACACACAGACCAATAGCACCAGGGATGACAGCAAGCCCACTGTGATGGTCTCTCTGACCTCCTGGTGTGGGGTGGATGTGTGACAGTGTGTGGGCACACACAAGCATTACCCCAGGGTGATTTATAGCCTAATGGGAGGATCTGTCTGGACCCCTGGACATTGGGAGGAATTTTTCAATGGCTGACAGCACACACAGGACCAATAGCACAAGGATGACAGCTAGCCGTCTGTGATGGTCTGTCTGACCTCCTGGTGTTGGGGTGGATGTGTGACTTGGTGTGGGCACACACAAGCATTACCCAAGGGTGTTTTTTAGCCTAATGGGTGGATCTGTCTGGACCCTGGACATTGGGAGGATTTTTTCAATGTCTGACAGCACACACAGACCAATAGCACACGGATGACAGCAAGCCCACTGTGATGGTCTCTCTGTCCTCCTGGTGTTAGGGTGGATGTGTGACAGTGGGTGGGCACACACAAGCATTACCCCAGGGTGATTGTTAGCCTACTGGGAGGATCTGTTTGGACCCCTGAACATTGTGAGGATTATTTAAATGTCTGACAGCACACACAGACAAAGTGCACAAGGATGAAACCAAGCACACTGTGATGGTCTCTCTGACCTCATGGAGATGGGGTGGATGTGTGACAGTGTGGGGACACACAAGCATTACCCCAGGGTGATTGATAGCCTAATGGGAGGATCTGTCTGGACCCCTGGACATTGGGAGGATTTTTTTCAATGTCTGACAGCACACACAGACCAATAGCACATGGATGACAGCAAGCCCACTGTGATGGTCTCTCTGTCCTCCTGGTGTTAGGGTGGATGTGTGACAGTGGGTGGGCACACACAAGCATTACCCCAGGGTGATTGTTAGCCTACTGGGAGGATCTGTTTGGACCCCTGAACATTGTGAGGATTATTTAAATGTCTGACAGCACACACAGACCAATAGCACAAGGATGACAGCAAGCCCACTGTGATGGTCTCTCTGACCTCCTGGTGATGGGGTGGATGTGTGACAGTGTGTGGGCACACACAAGCATTACCCCAGGGTGATTTATAGCCTAATGGGAGGATCTGTCTGGACCCCTGGACATTGGGAGGATTTTTTCAATGTCTGACAGCACACACAGACCAATAGCACAAGGATGACAGCAAGCCCACTGTGATGGTCTCTCTGTCCTCCTGGTGTTAGGGTGGATGTGTGACAGTGGGTGGGCACACACAAGCATTACCCCAGGGTGATTGTTAGCCTACTGGGAGGATCTGTTTGGACCCCTGAACATTGTGAGGATTATTTAAATGTCTGACAGCACACACAGACCAATAGCACAAGGATGACAGCAAGCCCACTGTGATGGTCTCTCTGTCCTCCTGGTGTTAGGGTGGATGTGTGACAGTGGGTGGGCACACACAAGCATTACCCCAGGGTGATTGTTAGCCTACTGGGAGGATCTGTTTGGACCCCTGAACATTGTGAGGATTATTTAAATGTCTGACAGCACACACAGACCAATAGCACAAGGATGACAGCAAGCCCACTGTGATGGTCTCTTTGACCTCCTGGTGATGGGGTGGATGTGTGACAGTGTGTGGGCACACACAAGCATTACCCCAGGGTGATTTATAGCCTAATGGGAGGATCTGTTTGGACCCCTGGACATTGGGAGGAATTTTTTCAAAAGTATGACAGCACACACAGACCAATATCACAGGGATGACAGCAAGCCCACTGTGATGGTCTCTCTGACCTCCTGGTGATGGGGTGGATGTGTGACAGTGTGTGGGCACACACAAGCATTACCCCAGGGTGATTTATAGCCTAATGGGAGGATCTGTCTGGACCTCTGGACATTGGGAGGAATTTTTCAATGTCTGACAGCACACACAGACCAATAGCACAAGGATGACAGCAAGCCCACTGTGATGGTCTCTCTGTCCTCCTGGTGTTAGGGTGGATGTGTGACAGTGGGTGGGCACACACAAGCATTACCCCAGGGTGATTGTTAGCCTACTGGGAGGATCTGTCTGGACCCCTGGACATTGGGAGGATTTTTTCAATGTCTGACAGCACACACAGACCAATAGCACAAGGATGACAGCAAGCCCACTGTGATGGTCTCTCTGTCCTCCTGGTGTTAGGGTGGATGTGTGACAGTGGGTGGGCACACACAAGCATTACCCCAGGGTGATTGTTAGCCTACTGGGAGGATCTGTTTGGACCCCTGAACATTGTGAGGATTATTTAAATGTCTGACAGCACACACAGACCAATAGCCACAAGGATGACAGCAAGCCCACTGTGATGGTCTCTCTGTCCTCCTGGTGTTAGGGTGGATGTGTGACAGTGGGTGGGCACACACAAGCATTACCCCAGGGTGATTGTTAGCCTACTGGGAGGATCTGTTTGGACCCCTGGACATTGGGAGGAATTTTTCAAAGTATGACAGCACACACAGACCAATATCACAGGGATGACAGCAAGCCCAATGTGATGGTCTCTCTGACCTCCTGGTGATGGGGTGAATGTGTGACAGTGTGTGGGCACACACAAGCATTACCCCAGGGTGATTTATAGCCTAATGGGAGGATCTGTCTGGACCCCTGGACATTGGGAGGATTTTTTCAATGTCTGACAGCACACACAGACCAATAGCACAAGGATGACAGCAAGCCCACTGTGATGGTCTCTCTGTCCTCCTGGTGTTAGGGTGGATGTGTGACAGTGGGTGGGCACACACAAGCATTACCCCAGGGTGATTGTTAGCCTACTGGGAGGGTCTGTTTGGACCCCTGAACATTGTGAGGATTATTTAAATGTCTGACAGCACACACAGACCAATAGCACAAGGATGACAGCAAGCCCACTGTGATGGTCTCTCTGTCCTCCTGGTGTTAGGGTGGATGTGTGACAGTGGGTGGGCACACACAAGCATTACCCCAGGGTGATTGTTAGCCTACTGGGAGGATCTGTTTGGACCCCTGAACATTTGTGAGGATTATTTACATGTCTGACAGCACACACAGACCAATAGCACAAGGATGACAGCAAGCCCACTGTGATGGTCTCTCTGACCTCCTGGTGATGGGGTGGATGTGTGACAGTGTGTGGGCACACACAAGCCATTACCCCAGGGTGATTTATAGCCTAATGGGAGGATCTGTTTTGGACCCCTGGACATTGGGAGGATTTTTTCAAAGTATGACAGCACACACAGACCAATATCACAGGGATGACAGCAAGCCCACTGTGATGGTCTCTCTGACCTCCTGGTGATGGGGTGGATGTGTGACAGTGGGTGGGCACACACAAGCATTACCCCAGGGTGATTGTTAGCCTACTGGGAGGATCTGTATGGGACCATCGACGTGGGGTGGATTTTTTCAATTGATGTCAGAACACACAGTCCAATAGCACAAGGATGACAGCAAGCCCACTGTGATGGTCTCTCTGTCCTCCTGGTGTTAGGGTGGATGTGTGACAGTGGGTGGGCACACACAAGCATTACCCCAGGGTGATTGTTAGCCTACTGGGAGGATCTGTTTGGACCCCTGAACATTGTGAGGATTATTTAAATGTCTGACAGCACACACAGACCAATAGCACAAGGATGACAGCAAGCCCACTGTGATGGTCTCTCTGACCTCCTGGTGATGGGGTGGATGTGTGACAGTGTGTGGGCACACACAAGCATTACCCCAGGGTGATTTATAGCCTAATGGGAGGATCTGTCTGGACCCCTGGACATTGGGAGGATTTTTTAAATGTCTGACAGCACACACAGACCAATAGCACAAGGATGACAGCAAGCCCACTGTGATGGTCTCTCTGTCCTCCTGGTGTTAGGGTGGATGTGTGACAGTGGGTGGGCACACACAAGCATTACCCCAGGGTGATTGTTAGCCTACTGGGAGGATCTGTTTGGACCCCTGAACATTGTGAGGATTATTTAAATGTCTGACAGCACACACAGACCAATAGCACAAGGATGACAGCAAGCCCACTGTGATGGTCTCTCTGACCTCCTGGTGTTAGGGTGGATGTGTGACAGTGTGTGGGCACACACAAGCATTACCCCAGGGTGATTTATAGCCTAATGGGAGGATCTGTCTGGACCCCTGGACATTGGGAGGAATTTTTAAATGTCTGACAGCACACACAGACCAATAGCACAAGGATGACAGCAAGCCCACTGTGATGGTCTCTCTGTCCTCCTGGTGTTAGGGTGGATGTGTGACAGTGGGTGGGCACACACAAGCATTACCCCAGGGTGATTGTTAGCCTACTGGGAGGATCTGTTTGGACCCCTGAACATTGTGAGGATTATTTAAATGTCTGACAGCACACACAGACCAATAGCACAAGGATGACAGCAAGCCCACTGTGATGGTCTCTCTGTCCTCCTGGTGTTAGGGTGGATGTGTGACAGTGGGTGGGCACACACAAGCATTACCCCAGGGTGATTTATAGCCTACTGGGAGGATCTGTTTGGACCCCTGTACATTGTGAGGATTATTTAAATGTCTGACAGCACACACAGACCAATAGCACAAGGATGACAGCAAGCCCACTGTGATGGTCTCTCTGACCTCCTGGTGATGGGGTGGATGTGTGACAGTGTGTGGGCACACACAAGCATTACCCCAGGGTGATTTATAGCCTAATGGGAGGATCTGTTTGGACCCCTGGACATTGGGAGGATTTTTTCAAAGTATGACAGCACACACAGACCAATATCACAGGGATGACAGCAAGCCCACTGTGATGGTCTCTCTGACCTCCTGGTGATGGGGTGGATGTGTGACAGTGTGTGGGCACACACAAGCATTACCCCAGGGTGATTTATAGCCTAATGGGAGGATCTGTCTGGACCCCTGGACATTGGGAGAATTTTTCAATGTCTGACAGCACACACAGACCAATAGCACAAGGATGACAGCAAGCCCACTGTGATGGTCTCTCTGTCCTCCTGGTGTTAGGGTGGATGTGTGACAGTGGGTGGGCACACACAAGCATTACCCCAGGGTGATTGTTAGCCTACTGGGAGGATCTGTCTGGACCCCTGGACATTGGGAGGATTTTTTCAATGTCTGACAGCACACACAGACCAATAGCACAAGGATGACAGCAAGCCCACTGTGATGGTCTCTCTGTCCTCCTGGTGTTAGGGTGGATGTGTGACAGTGGGTGGGCACACACAAGCATTACCCCAGGGTGATTGTTAGCCTACTGGGAGGATCTGTTTGGACCCCTGAACATTGTGAGGATTATTTAAATGTCTGACAGCACACACAGACCAATAGCACAAGGATGACAGCAAGCCCACTGTGATGGTCTCTCTGTCCTCCTGGTGATGTGGTGGATGTGTGACAGTGGGTGGGCACACACAAGCATTACCCCAGGGTGATTGTTAGCCTACTGGGAGGATCTGTTTGGACCCCTGGACATTGGGAGGATTTTTTCAAAGTATGACAGCACACACAGACCAATATCACAAGGATGACAGCAAGCCCACTGTGATGGTCTCTCTGTCCTCCTGGTGATGGGGTGGATGTGTGACAGTGGGTGGGCACACACAAGCATTACCCCAGGGTGATTTATAGCCTAATGGGAGGATCTGTCTGGACCCCTGGACATTGGGAGGATTTTTTTCAATGTCTGACAGCACACACAGACCAATAGCACAAGGATGACAGCAAGCCCACTGTGATGGTCTCTCTGTCCTCCTGGTGTTAGGGTGGATGTGTGACAGTGGGTGGGCACACACAAGCATTACCCCAGGGTGATTGTTAGCCTACTGGGAGGGTCTGTTTGGACCCCTGAACATTGTGAGGATTATTTAAATGTCTGACAGCACACACAGACCAATAGCACAAGGATGACAGCAAGCCCACTGTGATGGTCTCTCTGTCCTCCTGGTGTTAGGGTGGATGTGTGACAGTGGGTGGGCACACACAAGCATTACCCCAGGGTGATTGTTAGCCTACTGGGAGGATCTGTTTGGACCCCTGAACATTGTGAGGATTATTTACATGTCTGACAGCACACACAGACCAATAGCACAAGGATGACAGCAAGCCCACTGTGATGGTCTCTCTGACCTCCTGGTGATGGGGTGGATGTGTGACAGTGTGTGGGCACACACAAGCATTACCCCAGGGTGATTTATAGCCTAATGGGAGGATCTGTTTGGACCCCTGGACATTGGGAGGATTTTTTCAAAGTATGACAGCACACACAGACCAATATCACAGGGATGACAGCAAGCCCACTGTGATGGTCTCTGGACCTCCTGGTGATGGGGTGGATGTGTGACAGTGTGTGGGCACACACAAGCATTACCCCTGGGTGATTTATAGCCTAATGGGAGGATCTGTCTGGACCCCTGGACATTGGGAGTATTTTTCAATGTCTGACAGCACACACAGACCAATAGCACAAGGATGACAGCAAGCCCACTGTGATGGTCTCTCTGTCCTCCTGGTGTTAGGGTGGATGTGTGACAGTGGGTGGGCACACACAAGCATTACCCCAGGGTGATTGTTAGCCTACTGGGAGGATCTGTTTGGACACCTGCACAGTGTGAGGAAATTTTCAAAGTCTGACAGCACACAGACCAATAGCACAGGGATGACAGCAAGCCCACTGTGATGGGCTCTGAGGAGCCATGCAGATAGGCATGTGATTTGCAATTCATGACCAATAGAGCCCATATCACTTGAGTGAGTCACATACCATTAATGTTATGTTTCACATATACTTGTGCTCTTCCCAAGGTGTTTTGTTCAAGGTACAAATGACACCATATCCATATGTTGTTGGATATATTTACATATGCTGATGTAAGGTATTACGCAGTTACAGTATGTTGATGCACAGCCACAGCAGCAGCTCACATGTCACAAGGTTAGCATCTTAACCTCTTTGACCATTTACATCCACACCAGGGTGCAGGACAACACAGTCACAAGTGATACAGATATATTATGGTATGTCTTCTCATCTTCTGCACAGTTTTCACTCATAGTACCTCAACACAACAGCATGGACATTTGCAATGAGCACAGGCTACATATATGATTCTTAAGACCTGGCCCTATACACTTACCTCCCTTGGGTAGTCAGCTTCTCTATTGAAACGTCTTTGTAGACGTTGCCATGCCCTAAGTACCTTGGAGCTGTCCCTCTGCCCGGTGGTGCCAGGGAAGAGTTTCTGCTGGCGTGGTGCAATGAGGCGAGACAGGTACCTGAGCTCACGGAGGGTGAAGGAGGGCTTCCTTGCTCTGGGCGCCATTTTCAGATATTATCACCTGATTGCACGCAGCGGGCTTCTCGCGCATGCGCATTGCAACTTGCGCAACGATTTACGTGCAACAGTGGCGCAGGTCAGACATGTATTGCGTCCATGTGCGTGACAAACTACGTGCATGTGGCCTACGCAGCTGGCGCATGTTGCCGTTAGTGCACGTGCAGCTGCGCCACGCAAATGCACAAATTGTCGCAAAAAAGGGCACACATGCGCAACACACATTATACACTGCTATGTGTCTTTTTTAAAATACTAAAACAAAACATTTCAGATTGTTATTGTGTATACACATTTTGGACTTAAACCTACCAACACCTGCACAATGGTTCTTAGCCTTTTGTGTGATGTCATGTGCTATGTCTTTCACAGTGGAATGACTGCCAATACCGCAGATAAAATAGCAATGTCTGCTTAGAAAACATCAATGTGGGCTATCAGTCACCATGCTAATATTTTTGGGTGTGCTTACACCATTTAATATAGTCTCCCGATCCACACAGGTTAAGAAAGGCCATCACAGGGCAATCATCAAAAGGGTATATAGAACGTTCCACATTCCTCCTTATTTCTAAACACCACCAAAATATTGTCATTTAGACAAATCTTTGTTGTTGTTGAGAATCAAGGGTGAATGTGACACATTCTATCTAGCCTTTCAAGGTCTGGGACATGTGTACCTTGGAGAATGACAATCTTATATGACAGAGGTGTAAGGCCGTGGTCTCATAATCAAGACCTTGAGGGCCACAAACCAGTTACGTTGGCAAACTATCTCTAATGCATATATATCTGATGCCAATTCATAATGGATATCCTGAAAACCTGACTGGCCTGGCGTTCCCCGAGGAATGGGTTGATAAACACTGCCCTTTATACTAACACACCCCTGGCTGCATACATTGGGACTGAGGACCACCACATGAACTTTTTCCCTTTTTTATAATGATAGGCTCAAAACAAAGATACCCATGATGCACTGCACATGCAAAAAAGCAGTCCAGACATAACATTCAGATGTGTTATGAGGGCAATGAACCCACTCATCCTGATACTTTTAAATAAGCATGTAGATCAATGACATAGAGCTTATACTGAGCATCACATTGTGCAGGCCCTGGTCTCACCCTGAGAGTGAGAGGGGAGACACAACACCATGTCCAAGGCAACAAGATAAGCTAAGCTAGTCTATGTTGTGTGTACACATCAGTGACTGTGTCTGATGGGTAGGTCTTCTAGATCCATTGCTAACTACACTTGTGTCCATCTCTTATTTGTGTCTCAGGTTTATACATTTTATAATTTTATGATAACACATTGTACATATTCTGTGTGTTACACAGCAACACATTAATTAGGTTAGTTTAGTAAAGGGGGGAGAAGTTGTTTGAAATACATAGACAGATTATTTTACAACAACACCAAAACTGAGCAATACAACTCATGATCACCCAGAAACACATCCACCTTCACTACAATGGTGGTGCTTGAGGAAAATGTAAACCTGCCTACAGCTGATGGAGTGACACCAGCTAAGAGGGTCCATGCATTTATGTGAACATCCAGACCACACAGTAGGCCTGGAAATGCTCAGCAGACCACCAAAGCGCACATTCACCAGCCGCAAAAGCACAAACACTGCACCCTTCTAGGTGTGGCAGTCTTGTACATACTAGGTGGCAGCAAACTGCTAGCTCATCCATAGTGCATATTACTGGTGAATAGGTGTGGACCACAAACTGGGATGTCTGCACACCCACAAAGCAGCTAAGCTAGTGATTGGGCCCCAAAAGGAAACCCATACATATTACTTGCAGAAGATGTGGATTACACTATGGCTGACCTAGCCATGTCATGCTAACTGCTCAGTTAGGGTGAAATTGAACTTCGAGCAAGACATGCAGGGGCTACCATGTCCATGTTGCTGATGGTGCACACTACAATGTCCAATACATTGACTAATGATCTATCCTCATGCATCATGGCAAAGGCAGCCTGTCTGAGGTATGCCCACAATACCTTGCTCCTCATTATGCACATAGACAAGCTAACAATGGACACAGAGCAAACATTGTGCGCTGAGTAATATGTTTAACAAATCACACACTGGATGGACAGGCACACATTCACACACCTATGCCATCACTGTGCCAATATAGCTTGCTTTTGCAGTCTCGGACATCTGAGCAGTCCTGGACCCAGTACAGGCATGGCAATGGTATGGCATACTGTTGGTGTCACAACACAGGGTGGTGAACATTGTCATGCACCTGACCTGAGACACACTTCCCAAACATCTGACATATTGGTGTTCTAATGCTCACTAACCATATTGTGCTTGACGTTGGCATTGATCTATGTAACCTTTCACATCTACACGTTGATATATGTTTACTGTTTTTCATGGTTTATGGTGACAGTGCTACGGTGTGCACGTACTAGTTATTTGAGATGTACAGAAGGGCCAATATCATGACTGTCCAGTAGTGTTTGGTTAATGGAGCCTGTGTCTCTGCACATTTATGCTCCTGTTGGTTGATACTCTCAGCCTGAGGTCCCCAACTCCAGTCGTGTTGCCCCACACACTGATCATGTTTTGCAACTGTGCCTCAGGAATATGCATGAGATACATCTGCAAACCATGGAGCAGCATATGGACATGGAGAGACACATCTTTATTTCCCACTTCATAAGATGTAAATGATTTGTGACACTCCAGGACTGCATTTGGGGAATCTGCTCTATGTAATACAGATGTTTCTAATTTCTGTACACTTTCATGTAAAATATAGAGGTTTTACACATGTGTGCATTATCTGCACTACAGGATCTTTTATTTTTCTAAATACTTGCATGGTGTGACAATTGAGGGGACTGTGTTGGCTGAGCAGACACACGAGATTTGAACATGTGACTTTCTGCTCCTGTAGTCACTGCCTGTGTGCTTTGCACCACCATCTTGACACAGGGGCAGTGCATTCCCAGGAAAATACATGACTGTTTCTCAGACAGACCCTGTCACTTGCAGTGCACAGCGCCCACTTAATACAGACCAGGCCTTGGTGTGATGTGCACAGCTGCCAACAGTTCCCCTGCCATCACCATGCTCACATTGCCTTATATTGGCACATGCACAGCAGATGCACAATCAGTGACCCTCCAGAAGTGCATTTCTTGGAATCTACTGTAGAGGATGCACATGTTTATTTGGTGTGTGGTGTTGAAGGGAAACCAAAGAAATAATTTATATCACAATATCTGGATTATCTGCCACAAAGGTTCTGTCTTACATGCCATGTTCCAAAGTGGTTCCATTCTGGGGGCTCGTTTGGCAGGAAGCACAGACAAAATTTGAACCTCTGACCTTCTGTTCGTGTAAACACTGACTGTGTGCACTGGACCACGGTTTTGCCACATCATGGCTGCATTCCCTCGGGAATCCATGGCTGTACATCCAATATAGGCTGTCTGGTGTGGTGGCCAGGGCCAGCCTACACACACCTAAGGCACTGTCTGTTGTGGCTTGCTGCCATTGCCCCCTCCATCACTTGTACACCTCGCACAACATGACGACATGTCGTTATCTGGAAAAACACATATAGCTTCATTGCATTGTGCCACTCCAGGACTGAGTTGTGAGGACTTGCCTGTACCTAATGCCCATTTGGGGGGGGGGGGGGCACGGTGTTAGTAAAACACTGGTTTTGGAAACATGATTATTTACTCTGCCATCACTGAGTGTCTTCACTTTCTGTGTTTGGTGGTGGGAAAAAATATATGTGCAGGATTAGCAGTGGGCCCAACTAGGCTTTGAACCTGTGACCTTCTGTTCTTGCATGCACTGTCTGTGTGCTTTGCACCACTGTCTAGTCACAGATTGGGTGATTTCCCTGGGAGGCTCATGACTGTGCATACAGCAGGGCCTGTCTGTTGCAGTGCACGGTGACAGACAACACATGGCTAGGTCACTGTTCTCTGGGGATGGCAGCCACTGCCTCCTGCACCACATGTACTCGTCTGCAAACATGGTGGCATGTCCTTCTCTCAGAAAACTCTAAAAATTACCTGATTGCATTCTGGCATTACAGTAATGCATGTGGGGGATTTTGCTGTAAGTGAGGACCATTGTTGTGGGTGTGTGCGGTGTTGGTTAACATATAGGTTTTTTCAACATGCTTATGTTCCCTGCAATACAGGGGTGTCTGTGCCATCTTTGTTTCGTGATGGATAAAATTTACAAACTGGTCTGGCAAATGTACCATCTGGGATTTGAACCTCTGGTCTTTGAGGTACTGTATCTGTCTGCTGCACCACACAGACTGTGCACTCCCTGGAGATAGTACACCTAGCAGGATGATGTCACAAGCCCTGCTGTGCGCATATTTACTGTGGGCTCCTTCAACCACTGTCAGGACAAACGTGAAAATAAAACACACGAAGGGCCACAGAACAATGGGGAAAAACATATACACAAGCAAGGCAACAGTGATATTAATGGCCAACCATTGCATACACTAACGGGACATCTGCAAAGTAAACGCCTGCTTTTTGGAACACTCTCCGCTCCCAACACCTTTCCAGAGGTAAATTTTTATTTTGTGCTTTCCTGGGTGTGTATTTTATTTTTCAACATTTCTATAACTGTTCCACAGCTGACATAATCTTTATCATATTTTTGTGCTGCTCATTTTTTATTTTAAATTGCAGTTTTGTGCTGTACACATGGATCACATTGCTGACGTTTTGCAGGTTTCCCCGGGTTTCCGGTACATTGCTGACGGAAATGGTTTCTCTTCCCTTTAAATGCTTTCTAGCGCGAGTATTTCACTCGCGGTAGTTTTCACATGCAAATTCGGGCCCGATACCGTGCGGGGAGCCTCTCCCCTCCCACTCTCCACCCATTGACCCCGTCCCTCCGCCCCTCCGGAGCCTTCCTCCGCCCTCCTTTCGCCGTTCTACGCCTCTATCGGACATTTGCGGCCACGCACTTGTACGGGGTCCGTTAGTGAGCCGCGTACCTGTGCGGGAGTGACACGCACGTGTGCGGGGCGTTTAAACGCGTTTCTGCGCGTTTCAGTGCTGCGTTGCCGTGCGCTATTTTGCGGAGCGCTATTTTGCGGACTTTAGTAAACATGCCTGTTAATCAACAAGCTGGTCCGCTGCTCTGTGGCGTGATAAATCACCTCCTACACATTTCCAGAGCAGTGTGGCAATCTTACGTAAAGGATGGGTGCTGACTCCATGCTGCTTGGCTCTCTCCCCCAGATGAAGTCCCGTGAATCACGAGTAGGGAAGGGGCACTGATGTCATCACTAGGATTCCAGGATGTCTGACAAGAGCCAGTTCTTGTGCACAGATGGGTCGGGGGGGTGGCACCAGGTTTGTGAGTTAATCAGGGGGTATTTCTAGCTTGGTATGGTCCTGCTATTTTGTAAGCTGATACTGGGTTGAAAATTCACAACTACGCAATAAATGAAATTGGGAAAACTCCTTTTTTAAAATGCATGAAATTCCATGTGCACCTGTACATAGGAAATAAAATAAGTCTGGGTTGTTTATCATTATGGAAATAGCTGAATGGGAAGTAATAGCATTATATCAGCTGAATGTGTTTATAGGAATCTCATTAAAGAAACTGACTAGTGAAAGATTTAAATGAAAGGAAAATGAGTACCACTCAGGGTTTTCAAAAAATATATATATAAATGCAAAATGAGAAATATGCACAAACTATTAAAATAGTTTCTGGTGACCCTGGAACTAGTCAAACGGGAAGTAACATTGAGAAATCAGCTATGCATACAGAGACTTTTTTTTAAAATAATGGAATAATAAAAAATATTCACTGAAAGGCATGGAGAAGAGCTTAGACTTAAGCTTACATTATTGGCAAAAAAGAAACTCTATATGAATTGTTGAGGTATAATGTGACCTAGGGGTATGTTTACTAAACAGCGATAGTGACTTTCATGCAATATCGGAATATCCAACGTTGTTCTTTACTGAATTCAATGGGGCTGTGGCTCCGATATCGCACGGAAGCCGCTACAGTTGTTTAGTAAACATACCCCATAGGGTTTCTTTCATTTGAGTTCATACAATACCAATTTTTTATATGATGTCAGACTGGTGTTATGAAGCCTAAAGAGGGAAAATGTTTTCCCTTTACGCCATCTCTCTAGTTTCTCACCTCTGCTTCCTATCTTTTTTTTTACAATTAATCTGAACTCCCATTTCTCTTTCACTTTGGTTATGACTGATTCTCTTCTTTTCTGTCTATTGATGGGTTGTATTTTTTTTTTAAGCATCATGAAGTCAATGCTGTTCCAGCAGCCCCTGGGTTTTGTTGGCAAGGCATCACCTGAAGGAGATTGCCAGGCCTTTTCTTCCAAGGCAATGGATGGTAATGTAACTTGCCTAAGGTATGCCAATGGGAACTGAACCCTGCTCTCTGGGATTGTAGGCTGTTGTTCTAACTACTAGGCTACTCCTCCGCTCTTCAGGCATAATAATTATGCAACATAATCTACCCATGTGCATGTCACTATCATTTTCTCCAACTTTCTTTTGTGCCCATTCTGCTTAATTCTCTCTTTCACCTTCCTCGCCTGCCATCTTCCTTTCATCTCTTTCCTCTTCCTCTTTCTGTTCAACAATTTTTCTCTGCTATCTTCATATTACCCCTACTTTTCTAATTCCCAATCTCCCCTCCCCCCTATCTTTTCCCACATTATATCTTAATCTCTCTCTCTCACAGGCAACACAATTTACACTGTGGACGTCAGTAAAGGGTGGGCCAATGGGCAAGGAGGTAAACCTCTCAATGATATCAAGTCTCATGCATCAAGTGCAAGACATGTGATTGAAGGGGTTCTCATGTGCACAAGCAGGACCTAAAAAAATTAAGAAACAGTAGGTCAATGGAGATCCCCACACCATGCTAGTCAAAGATGCTGGAAGGAGTTGGGAGGGGGAGCTATTTTGGACATAATACTTAGTGGAACACATGATCTGGTATGAGAGGTGACACTATTGGGACCATGTAGCAATAGTGATCATAACATGATAAAATTTGATTTTATACATGGAGGGAGAACAGAAAGGAAATCTACTATGCTAACATTAATTTTCAAAAGGGCAACTAAAATAAAATGAAAAAAAAAAAAAGTTATGAAAAAACTACAATTAACTGCTACAGAGGTTAAAAGTTTATATCAGGCCTAAACATTGTCTAAAAATACCTCTTAGAATCTCAGAACAGATGTATTCCATACTTTAAAAAGGTGGAAGGAAGGCCATATGACTATCAGCATGGTTTAAGAGAGAGACTGCTATAGCCAAAACAACATCTTTTGAAAAATGGGAAAAGGATCTTCAGGAAACAGCATAAGCACTGGCAAGTTAGATGCAAAGCATTGATAAAGCAAGAAAAGATAATTTAAAAATAAGCTTACCATGGAAACAAAAACTCATAAAAACTTTTTTCAGGTGCATTTTCAGGTGTGTGTGTATGTCTATCCATTGTTTTGTGGCTTTCTACTGCTTACTGAGCCTCACAGTGTCTAAGCTGTTTCCAGCAGTGGCCTGCAGTGGCCAGCAGTGGCCTGCAGTGGCCTGCATGATGAGGAGCAAAATATTGTGGGTATGGGCTGAAAACAGGGCAGATTGGCCAGGATGTTTCTGCATCGGGGCTCGATCAATGGCTGGGACGTCATAGTGCCAAATTGCCACTTGCAAGGACTGGGTGGCCACAGCATGTCATGCTGGGAAGGCACTCTCACTCTGACCGAGCAGTGACCATGGCACAACTATGTATCCACATAGTGCTATATGGTGTTTGGCTTTAGTGATTTGGGTGCACCTCTTGTTCTGGGGTCCCAATCACTAAACCAACTGCTGTGTGTCTATGCTGTATATCCCAAACTTGGGTGCACATAGTAGCTCTGTGCATATGCAATGTGTACTGACCAGCGGACTGTCCGCAGTTAGTATGTGCATGATTGGAAAACCCAGTGGTGGCAGCATGTGCAGTCTTACTGTGCTTGAACATTAGACCTAAGTGGTTGGGACGTGAGGGGTTCCAGGCTTACTCCCAGTGGTACTGGTAGAGTCAGCAGGATCCTACTAATACCCCCATGTGAGTCTGGATTTCTTACCCCCCATTATTTGATGTCCATGGCATCAGCATTGTAACAGTGGGTATTGACATGCACTGTTCTAGGTAGATCCCTGTCCAACAGAGACAGATGTGACTAGCACATGATGCATTCTGGAAAACAAGGTGACTAGCATAATCACACTGCAGACAATACCTGCCATACAGTGGCAGTGATGGGGATGTCTAGCATGGCAGGTACTGGGGATCTGATGCTGGTGCCTATCTTCACTCTGAGTGACCATGGAAACTGCTCTGTAGCACAGTTTGTAGCTGAACTGTGCTTTATCACACACTATCAGTGCATCTTACTGAGCTAAGGTGATGGATAAGTACATTCTCCATTCGGTGATCAGCTGTGACCGCTGTTCTGAATGTGCACTGCATCATGGGTACTGGTGGGGCCACCCTATACTGGCACACACAGCAGACATTTTAGGCGGTGACCTGCAGTCTCTTTGTATCCAGCCATTGCTGTGCAGAGAGGGGAGGAGGCGTACCCTACTGGTTAGTTCATGGTCTCCGTAAGCAGGGGACAGGGGTTTGATTCCTACCTGTTCTTTTTGTGACTGTGCTACTCAGATCATTTTCATGCCTGTAACAGTCAGGTCTCTGCAGATCGGTGCTGGCAGCCAATACCACTCTCTCCTCAGTAGCCATCCGTCCTTCAGCCCATCTATCTGCCTCTGTCAGCTGTGTACAGTCCTGTCTTCTTGTGAAGGCTGCTACTCCATGACCTAAACTGGTATCATTTTCCGCTTTACGACTCTTCATGCTCGCCTCTCCTGTGCCTGATCTGCACGTAACCACTACTCTGTCCTCATGTTGCTGCAAAAATCCTGCTGCTTCTGCCTCCGCTGGGGGACACGTCTTCCCTATCCAATGCCCCACACTGTCACTGCAGCACTTTACATTGACACTACCCTGTGCATCGGTACAGCTAAGAACATAAGAACATAAGATATGCCATACTGGGTCAGACCAAGGTCCATCAAGCCCAGTATCCTGTTTCCAACAGTGGCCAATCTAGGTCATACGTACCTAGCAGTTTCCACAAAAGACACAGGCCCCACAATGCTTGCAT
The DNA here is from genome assembly GCA_033557465.1 of Ichthyophis bannanicus. Classification (NCBI taxonomy): domain Eukaryota; kingdom Metazoa; phylum Chordata; class Amphibia; order Gymnophiona; family Ichthyophiidae; genus Ichthyophis; species Ichthyophis bannanicus. The sequence goes on from CM066035.1 coordinate 107,348,113, forward strand.
TGATATCCTGGGTCCTTTCTTAATAATGGTTTATGGAACTTTCCTCCAGGAACTTGTCCAAACCTTTTTTAAACCCAGCTACACTAACAGCCTTTACTACATCCTCCGGTAACAAATTCCAGAGTTTGATTACACGTTGAGTGAAAAAAATATTTTCTTTTTATTAGTCTGAAATAGTTTACCCTGTATGTCCTCTAGTCTGTCTATATTGTATGTCCCCTAGTCTGTCTATATTCTGATAACGTAAACAATCGATCTACATTTACCCATTCCACTCCATTCATTAATTTATAGACTTCCATCATATCTCCCTTCAGCTGTCTCTTTTCCAGGTTAAAGAGCCCTAACCTTTTTAGCTTTTCTTCATAAGAGTATCCTTCCATCCCCTTTACCATTTTGGTGACTCTTCTCTGAACCTTTTCTAATAACGCTATATTGTTTTAAAAATACGGCGACCAGATTTGCACACAATATTCAAGGTGCGGTCTCACCATGGAACGATATAGAGGCATTATAATATCTTTTGTTTTATTTTCTATTCCTTTCCTTATGATAACTAGCATTCTATTTGTTCTCTTGGCCGCCGCTGCACACTGGGCCGATGGTTTTAACATGTTATCCACAATGACGCCTAAATCTTTTTCCTGGGTGGTGGTTCCTAATGTGGAACCTTGAATCGTGTAACCATAGTTTGGGTTGTTCTTCCCTAGGTGCATAACTTTGCACTTGTCCACATTAAATTTCATCTGCCATTTTGATGCCCAGTCTTCCAATTTATCAAGATCCTCTGGCAATTTTCCACAATCCTCTTGGGTTTTGACAACTTTAAATAGTTTTGTGTTATCTGCAAATTTGATAACCTCACTCGTTATTCCACTTTCCAGGTCATTTATGAATATGTCAAAAAGCAGCGGACCCAGCACAGATCCCTGGGGTACACCACTATTCACCTGTCTCCATTGGGAAAATTGGCCATTTAGCCCTACCCTCTGCTTTCTATTTTTTAACAAGTTCCTGATCCACAGTAGTACACTGCCTCCTATCCCATGACTCTTTAGTTTTGCCAAAAGTCTCTGTTGAGGGACCTTGTCAAAGGCTTTCTGAAAATCCAGATACACTATATCAACTGACTCACCTTTGTCCACCTGTTTATTCATACCTTCATAAAAACATAACAGATTAGTAAGACAAGATCTTCCTTGTCTAAAGCCACGTTTGCTGTCTCCCATTAGGCCATGACTATATACATACATAGGGGTATGTTTACTAAAACCCCGGTAATGTGCGTGGCCCGCTAGTGTGCAGGTGCCATATAAGGAGTGGGCGTGTCTGGCTGAAAAAAGCAAAACCGGGATTATTCATGCGCTAATGTGCGCGGCACCCACGTGCGCCCCGCACATTAGCGCATGAGAAAGCTGCGTAGGAGGCATAAGTGGCGCGCTGATGTGCAAGCAAGAAAGCAGAGCCACAGCACAATGGTTAAGGCACTGACCAATGGTGCAGGGATCAGGGGTTCAATCCCCAACAGTGCCCAATGAAGATGGCTGGCTGAGGCATTTAAATAATGGGCAGCATAAGGTGGTGCCCTATTGCTTTAGGAGGCATTTTAATATTGGGCGGCATAAGGCGGCGCGCTGATACACAAGATCAGGAGCAAAGCCACAGCACAATGGTTAAGACACTGACCAATGGTACAGGGATCATGGGTTCAATTCCTCACTACGCCCAATGAAGAAGGCTGGCTGAGGCATTACCTATTATGGGTAAGTTTGCTTTAGGAGGCATTTTATTTTTTATTTTAATTACTACTACTAGCAAACGCACTCTCAAAGCGTGTTAACATAAGGTGCCCCATAAGGCACATTTTAAAGTGCACTGTCCACCAAGGCACCCTAGAATGTTGCTGATAGGGCGCTTTACAGGGTGCCGTATGAGTTACCGCAAGGTCACAGCAATGTTTGTGATGGCAGCACTGTGCAGTTTAAGGAATGCACAGCATAAGTAGGTGTGCTGACATGCAAGGAGAAGCAGCAGTGTATCACAATGGGTAAGGCACTGGCTGTTGATACAGGGGTCATGAGTTTGCTCCCCAGTGTGCCTAATATATAAGGCTGGCTGTGGCATCAGATTTGCAATGTACATATTTTTTCCTGTATCACTTTTGTTGTATTTTATTAATTGCTGCCAGCAAACAGGTCCTCACATGCCGTAATTGAAGGTGCCACATAAGGCACCCTATAAGGCCCTCCATAGGGCACATTATAAAGTGCACTGTCCGCCACGGCACCTTAAAATGTCCCCTATAGGGCACCCTATAAGATGCTCCACAGGATAACGTATAGTGCACCTTATATGGACGGTAACCATAAGGTAACCTATAGGGCGCCCTATAAAGCACCCTCTGAGGCACCTTATGGGTACAGTACGATGAGGGTGTTTTTGCTGGCAGCAATAATGTACTTTAAAAAGAGATAAGGCTATGGGCAGCCCCATAAAATAACCCCACTGTGGGTTTGAACCCATGACCTCTGGTTTCACAGGCAGTGAAATAACCATTGTGCTACAGCAACTAGCAAGCCCCTGGCTAGCTGCAGAGGGAGTGCATGTCACCATACAGACAGTCAGCTGTGGTCACGAGGATAGGGTTAGCCCACCTGTACCCGTGATGCACTGCACATACAAATCAGCTGTCCACAGATAAACACAAGATGGGGAATGCACCCCCAGAGCACCTCGGCCTGGTAGGGGGAAGTGACCATGTGCACCCCCACAGCATCTCAGCCTGGTAGGGGGTACTGACCGTGTGTTTTACTGGCACAGAGTAGCTACACACCGTCACATTGTGCGGGTACTGTGCTCACACTGAGGGTGCAGTGAGGCGCCCAGCACCAGGTCCACAGCACCTTCCATGGCTGAAAGAGGGCATGCTGGAGGTCCAAAGCAGTGTTAAAGTGTGAGATAGGTAGTTTCTGCATAAACACTTTGGATATCTCTGTCTGTCTGTCTCAGTCAGGTGTAGCCCCCATGGACCCCTAGGTGGGCCATGCACCACCACCACCACCCCCCCCCCCTCCTCCAGGGCTGAGGGTGGCAAACAGGGTCTCCTATCAACAGATCCACATTCTACCTCCCTGCAATAGGTGGCAGTAGAGGGGACCATCAACCCCAGGCCTGCTGGGGAGCAGACACCCTACAGGGCAGTCAATGCAGATCTGTACACATCCATAACACAATAGCAGACAGACATTAGGCCTGGATATGCTAAGCTGCACCCCCACCACTATCTGATTTTTTTCCTGAAGCAAGCCTTCAGCCACTGCACCCTGCAAGCCACTCCATCAAGACACATACCATCTGCAAACAGTCTGCTAGCTAGTCCATAGTGCATGTTCCCAGTGGAAATGCATGCACCCAGAACTGGGATGTCAGCATACACAACAAGCAGATAAATCAGTGACTGGGCCCCAAAAGGAAACCCATAAATATCAAATGAGAGAAATAGTCCATAACACTATGGGGGTGCCTAGCCATGCTGTCATCACTGCACATTCAGGGTGAGAGTGATCTCTCAGCAGGACATACTGAGGTCACCCTGTCTGTGTAGGTGGTGGCCGGGCACTAAAATGTCCCAGTCAGTGCCCTATGCCCTGAGCAGATGCACCCTGGCCAGGCCACCCTGTCCAGCCTTTACCCATGGTACCTTGCTCCTCATTATACACATTGGCAGGCCAATACTGGCAACAGTGCTGGCAGTGTGGGCTGTGGAAGGTGGTTGCAGCCACCACACACTGTATAGACAGACACACACTCCCACACCTATGCCAGCATTGTGCTACTATAGAGGAGTTTAGCAGCCCTGCCCACCACACCAGTCCTGGGCACAGTACAGGCATGGATATGCTACGCCATACTGTTGGGGATCATTCCCCAGGGTGGTAAACACTGTCAGAGACCAGACCTGAAGCACACAAAGCAGACATCAGAAAGATTGTTATGATGGAGCTCAATGAGTAAACTGTGCTTAACGTAGGACTTGCTATCTGCCAGTAATCATCGGAAACGTTTGATAGGTGTTTACCGTATACCCAGGTGTAGGGTGGCATTGCTAAGGTATGCAAGTGCTAGTATTGGGAGATGCACGCAGGGCCCAATGTCCTGCCTCTCCAGGAGGCATTAGCCAATGGGGCCTGTGGGTGTGGGTGTGGGTGTGTCTGGCCCTGTTGGCTGCTGCTTTACGGAAGAGGTTCCCAACTCCAGTCCTTGTGTGCCAAACACTGTTCGGGTTTTCATGCTGTCCCTCATGAATATGCATGGATACATCTGCATACCATGGGGGTGGTGCATAGATATGCAGCACAGACATCTTTATTAGAGGCAGCATGGAAACTGAATGATGTTTGGCCCTCCAGGACTGCATTTGGGGGATTCTGCCGTAGGTAATGCACATTACTATGGTGTTTGTGCTGTATAGGGTAAAATAGAGGTTTTTGACCCATGCTTATGGTCTCAGCAATAATGGTTCAGTCTTTACTACCATGTTTTCTTCATGGGTAAAATAAGGGGACTGGGTTGGCAGAAGCCCCAGCTGGTATTTGAACCAGTGACCTTCTGGTCCTAAAGGCACTGGCTGTGTCGGCTGCACCACAGTCTTAGCACAAAAACAGTGCATTCCCTGGGAAGTCCATGGCTGTTTGTCAGACAGGGCCTGTCTGTTGGAGGGCACTGCACCCACGTGAAGGGGGCTAGGCCACCATCTGCTGTGGGCAGCTGCCACTGCCCCCTCCACCAACGGTACCCCTCTGCCACCATGCTGACATGGCCTTATATTGCTGACAGCATCACAGCTAAATGATATGTGGCCCTCCAGGACTGCATTGAGGGGACTGTGGTCTAGGTAATGCGCATGTTTCTGGTGTCTGTGCTCTGTAGGGTAAAATAGAGGTGTTTGGACCATGCTTATGTTATCTGCAAAAACGTTTGGTCTTTACTATCATGGTTTAGTGGTGGGTAAAATATGGGGATTGGATTTGCAGGAGCCCCAGCTGGGACTTGTACTGGTGATCTTTGGCTCCTGGACACACTGTCTGTGCTCACTGCACCACACTGTGGCCACAGAGACAGTGCAGTCCCTGTAGATAGGAAACCTGGCCAAAGGAGTCATAAACCCTGCTCTGCACAATTTCACTGTAGGATCATTCACCTTGTATGGGGACGGAGCGTAGACCCTTCTAAAATTCATATTTCTTTTTTGGGGCTTTCTTGGCAGTGATTTTTGATGTTTTCCATGACTATCACTATTGCCCAGCTGGATTATAATTTATTAGAATTTTGTTGTGGTCATTTTCAATTTTTATTTGCTATTTTGTTCTGTGCACATGTATCACACTGCTCACGTTTTGTAGGTTTCCCTGGTTTTGCTGTACATTGCTGACAGAAATGGTTTCTCTTCCCTTTAAATCAGCTCTACCGCAAGGTTTTCACTCGTGGTATTTTTTTCATCGAATTTAAGCCCCGCTCCTGTGCGGGGAGCCTCTCCCCTCCCACTCTCCACCCATTGACCCCGTCTCTCCGCCCCTGGGGAGCCTTCCTCCGCCCTCCGGGAACCTTTCCACGCCTCCATCGCTCATTTGCGCGACGCGCACATGAGCGGGCCCGTTAGTGCGGCGCACAAAAACGCATCATTAGCATGTGCTAAGGTACCTTAGTGCACGCTCAAGTGCGCCCCGCACAGTAGCGCGGTTTAGTAAACATACCCCTTAGTAATTTTATTCTTTATGATGGTTTCTACCATTTTTCCCGGTACTGACGTCAGGCTCACCGGTCTATAGTTTCCCAGATCACCCCTGGAACCCTTTATAAAAATTGGTGTTAGAGATGATTTTAATGATAGTTCACAGATTACTAATAGCAGGTCTGCAATCTCATAATTCAGCCTCTCTGACCACACCTTTAAACCATGCTGGCAGATTTTTGGACTTCCTTCCACTTTTCTTAAAGCGTGGAATACAGCTGGTCTGGGCTTCCAAGATATTATTTTTCAACAACACCCAAGCTTGATGTAAGTCCTTAACCTTTGCAACTGCTCCTTTTAGTTTTTTCTTAAATATTTTCCTCATTTTATCATAGTCTCCCTTTCGAAAGTTAAAAGGTAGTACTGTGGATTTCTTTATTATCCCTCCTCCACTAATTAAATCGAATGCGATCATGTTATGATCACTATTGCCAAGTAGCCCCAATACCCTTATCTCTTGCACTAGATCTGGTGTTCCACTAAGGACTAGGACTAATATGGCTTCCCTATGGTCGGTTCATGAACCAGCTGCTCCAAGAAGCAGTCATTTATTTCATCTAGGAACTTTATCTCCCTAGCATTTCCTGCCGTGACACTGACCCAGTTGATACCGGGGTAATTAAAATCACCCATTATTTTTATTGTGCTGTAACTTTTGTTAGCTTCCTTGATTTCTTTGAGCATTTCATCATCCATTTGTTCATTCTGGCCAGTCGGTCGATAGTATACCCCCACTGCCATTGCCTTCCCCTTTTTACATGGAATTTCAATCCATAGAGATTCTACAGCAAATTCTGTTTCCTGCAAAACTTTGATCCTTTCTGACTCAATGCCCTCTCTAACATAGAGCGCAACCCCTCCACCAATTTGATAAGCTCTATAATTATGATATAGTTTGTACCCAGGTATCACAGTGTCCCACTGGTTGTCCTCCTTCCACCATGTCTCTGATATTCCAATCATATCTAACCTCTCATTTAGTGCTATATATTCTAACTCTCCCATCTTATTTTTTAGACTTCTAGCATTTGCATACAAGCATTTTAGAGACTGTGTTTTATTCATATTAATTTGGCTATTGGTAGACATGGGTAATTTGGGATCTTTAAGCTCTGTCTGCTCCATACTCGAGGGCATTTGGGCTACTTTACTCTTTTTTGGAACCACTCTGCTTTTGGTAGTATCCTTCAAGGATGCATTCTTCTGAACCATGCACTCTTGGGTGACTGTCGACTTTCCCCTATTATCTAGGTTAAAAGCTGCTCTATCTTCTTTTTAAAGGTTAATGCCAGCAGCCTGGTTCCATCCCAGCTAAGGTGAAGCCCATCCCTTCGGAAGAGCCCCTCCTTCCCCCAGAATGTTCCCCAGTTCTTAACAAATCCAAAACCCTCATCTCTGCACCATTGGCTCATCCACGCATTGAGACTCCAGAGCTCTGTCTGCCTTTTGGGTCCTGCGCGTGGAATGGGAAGCATTTCGGAGAACACTACCCTGGAAGTTCTGGATTTCAACTTCCTACCTAAATGCCTAAATTTATCCTCCAGAACCTCCCTACCACATTGGTTCCGACATGTACCAAGACAGTAGACTCCTCCCCAGCACTATATAAGACCTTATCTAAGTGGCGCGTGAGGTCCACTACCTTTGCACCAGACAGGCATGTTACCAGGCGATCCTCACGTCCACCAGCCACCCAGCTATCTACATGCCTAATGATCAAATCACCAACTATAACGACTGTCCTAACCCTTCCCTCATGGGCACATGGCCCTGGAGAAACTTCCTCGGTGCGAGAGGGCTTTACATCACCTGGAGGACAGGTCCTAGTTACAGGATCACTTCCTGCCACACCAGGGTGATACTCTCCTGTCAAGTGACCTCTCTCCTCCATGGCAACAGGGATGCTGCCAGACTGGAGGTGGGACTTCAGGACTATATCCCTGTAGGTCTCGTCTATGTACCTCTCTGTCTTTCTTATGTTTTCCAAGTCTGCTACTCTAGTCTCTAGAGAATGGACTCGTTCCCTGAGAGCAAAGAGCTCCTTGCACCTAGTGCACACGTAAGACCTCTCACCAACTGGGAGAAAATCATACATGTGACACTCAATGCAAAAGACTGGAAAGCTTCCCCCCACACGTGTGACCACTTTACTGGCTGTCACATATGGTGCCCACCGACATGGCAGGTCCATCAACTCTCACCTTTCCTTCCTTCCATCACTTGTACATTGACATTCCTTGGTGTTCTATCCAGTTCTTGGTTTACAGCCATTTTCCTGCCTTAAGATGCATGCTTTCCACCTTAGGACACCTTGTCTCTCCTTAGGACGCCATCTCCCCTATTAGGGCACCTTATCTCCTGTTAGGGTACCTTAACTGTCAGGGCACCTTATCTCCTGTTATGATACCTTAACTGTTAGGGCACCTTATCTCCTGTTAGGACACCTTATCTCCTGTAAGGGCACCTTATCTCATGTTAAGATGCCTTATCTCCTGTTAAGGTGCCTTATCACCTCATAAGATGCCTTGTCTCTCTTTAGGACATCTTGTCATCTTACTCCACTTGGTCCTGTTAACTCACATTAAATGTCCCAAAGCACCCTAACTCCGGCATGCCCCCTACCTACCCACTACTTTATATGGCTTCAGGCACCTTAATGCTGCTCTTACTTCCATTGACTTTACTGCGGATAAGTAAACATACCCCATAGTCTTAAAATGGGCCTGCACCTTAATGTAAAGAAGACAAAGATCATGACAACTGGCAAAATCAATAAGTTCATCATTGATGGAGAAGAAATTGAAATAGTGGACAACTTTAACCTACTTGTATCAACTATAAGTAAAGAAACAACAAGTAGTCAAGAAATCTGATGACACATTACTCTTGGAAGAATGGCTATGAAGGACCTAAACAAGATTCTCAAGAGTAGAGATGTCTCTCTCCATACAAAGATTTGACTTGATCAAGCCATGGCATTTTCAATAGCATCATATGGATGTGAAAATTGGACAGTGAAAAAGATAGACAGGAAGAAAATTGAAGTCTTTGAATTCTGATGCTGGCGACAAATACTGTGTATACCATGAACTGCTCAAAGAACAAACCAGTCAGTACTAGAGGAGATCAAACCTAAGCTTTCTTTCAAAGCTCAAATGACAAGTCTTTGACGTTCACACTTTGGACACATCATGCAAAGAGAGAGATCATTAGAGAAAAACATCATGCCTGGCAAGGTAGAAGGTCAGCGCCAAAGAGGAAGGCCATCAATGAGGTGGATCAATACAAAAACAGCAGCTGCGGGTGCCTGTCTGTCAACAATGAGCTGCTTGACTAGGGACCAAACACAAGTTAGGACAACTTTCCAGCGTGTCGCCCTGAATTGACACCGACTCGACAGCACTTAACAACAACAACAACATGGAAAGGTTTAGTTGTTCTACATTTTGAACCCAGGAGCAAAGAAGCAGGAGTGAAATGACATCACTCCTGCTCCATCCACTGGACACCAGGGATTTTGGCTTTCTGATTAGTCAGGGTGGCAGTCAAGGGAGCAGGTGGATGCCATTTTTTTTGGGAGTGGAGGGGGTCTACCAAGCAGCTATTTCTTCCTCTGAGGGGTGCGGCTAAAGTTAGGGATATTGCTAGTGATGTCTTGGACTGAGGGGGGGGGGGGGGTCTGTGCTACAAGGTAGTGAAATGTTTTTGCAGGACAGACACATTTTCAGAAGGGCAACTTTTTAACCAGTCCCGGTTTTGAACTTACACCACAATGCAATGCAGTATTTGCAGTCCCTGACTCTAGCCATTGAAATGTATTTAACTAAGCTTTTATACTACTTTTCTACTAGTCAAAGCAGTGTACATTTAGGTACAGTATATGTATTTTTCCCTTGTCCCCAAAGGGCTCATAATCTGTGTTTTTGTACCCTAGGCAAAGGAGGTATAAGTGTCTTGCCCAAAGCCACAAGGAGCACCTGTGAGAATAGAAACCCCAGTCCTTCTAGCCCAAGGTTGCTGTCCTTTAACAGGATTTGAATCCCTGGCCTGCCAACCTGAGGTAACTCTTGGTACAGTTAGGGCATGTTTACTAAAACCCCGCTAATGTGCGGGCCGCAGTAGTGTGCAGATGCCATATAAGGAGTGGGCGTTCCGTGCTGAAAAAGAAAATCCGGAATTTGCATATGCGCTAAGGTGCGCGGCGCCCATATGTGCCCCGCACAGTAGCGCATGAGATAGCTGCGCGTGAGACATAAGTGGCGCACTGATATGCAGGCAGTTGAGCAGAGCAACAGCACAATGGTAAAGACACTGACCAATGGTGTAAGGATCAAAGGTTCAATCCCCCACTGTGCCCACTGAAGAAAGCTGGCTGAGGTGTTATTTTAGGAGGCATATAAATAATGGGCGGCATAAGGCGGCATGCTTATGGCCATAAGGCGTTGCGCTAATGTTTTTGGAGGCATTTTAATGTTGGGCGGCATATGGCGGCGAGCTGATGTGCAAGCACAGGAACAGAACCACAGCACAATGGTTAAGACACTGACCAAAGATGCAGGGATCAAGGGTTCAATCCCCCACTGTGCCCAATGAAAACAGCTGGCTGAGGTGTTATTTTAGGAGGCATATGCATAAGGTGGCATGCTTATGGCCATAAGGCGTTGCGCTAATGTTTTTGGAGGCATTTTAATGTTGGGCGGCATATGGCGGCGAGCTGATGTGCAAGCACAGGAACAGACCCACAGCACAATGGTTAAGACACTGACCAATGGTGCAGGGATCAAGGGTTCAATCCCCCAAAGTGCCCAATGAACAAGACTGGCTGAGACATTACATATTATGGGGAAGATTGCTTTTGGAGTCATTTTATGTTTATTTTAATTATCACTACTAGCAAACGCACTCTCAAAGCGTGTTAACATAAGGCACCCTATAAGGCACATTTTAAAGTGCACTGTCAGCCAAGGCACCCTAGAATGTTGCTTATAGGGCGCTTTATAGGGTGCCGTATGAGGTACCGCAAGGTCAGAGTACTGTTTTTTATGGCAGCACTGTGCAGTTTAAGGAATGAAAGGCATAAGTAGGTGCGCTGACAGGCAAGGAGGAGCAGCAGTGGAGCTCAATGGTTAAGGCACTGACTGCTGACACAGGGGTCATGAGTTTGCTCCCCAGTGTGCCTAATACGTAAGGCTGGCTGTGGCATCAGCTTTGCATTGTACATATTTTTTCCTGCAGCACTTTAGTTTTATTTTATTAATTGCTGCCAGCAAACACGCCCTCACGTGCCGTAATTGAAGGTGCCGTATAAGGCACCCTATAAGGCACTCCATAGGGCACATTATAAAGTGCACTGTCCACCACAGCACCCTAAAATGTCCCCTATAGGGCACCCTATAAGTTGCATCACAGGATAATGTATAGTGAACCTTATATGGACGGGAACCATAAGGTGCCCTATAGGGCGCCCTATAAAGCACCCTCAGAGGCACCTTATGGGTACAGTACGCTGAGGGTGTTTTTGCTGGCATCAAAATATGTACATTAAAAAAAATAATGCATTGGACAACCCGATCAAATAACCCCACTGTGGGTTTGAACCCATGACCTCTGGCTTCACAGGCAGTGAAGAAACCATTGGGTTACAGCTCTATAACTAATAGTAAGCCCATGGCTGGCTGCAGAGAGCCAGCATGTCACCACACAGACAGTCTGCTGTGGTCACCAGGATAGGGTTAGCCCACCCATACCCATGATGCACTGCACATGCATAATCAGCTGTCCACAGATAAACACAAGATGGGCAATGCACCCCCACAGCACTTCGGCCTGGTAGGGGGAAGTGACCATGTGCACCCACACAGCACCTCGGCCTGGTAGGGGGTACTGACCGTGTGTTTTACTGGCACAGAGTAGCAACACACCGTCACATTGTGTGGGTACTGTGCTCACCCTGAGGTTGCAATGAAGCGCCCAGGACCAGGTCCACAACACCTTCCATGGCTGAAAGAGGCCATGCCAGAGATCCAAAGCAGTGTTAATGTGTGCAATAGGTAGCTTCTGCACAAACACTTTGGATATTTCTGTCTGTTTCAGTCAGGTGTAGCCCCCATGGACCCCCAGGTCAGCCATGCACAACAACCACCACCCCAGGGCCAAAGGTGGCAAACAGTGTTTCCCATCAATAGATCCACATTCTACCTCCCTGCAAAGGTGGCTGTAGAGAGGATCATCAACCCCAGTCCTGCTGAGGAACAGACAACCCACAGGGCAGTCAATGCAGCTCTATACACATCCATAACACAATAGCAGACAGACATTAGGCCTGGATATGGTAAGCTGCACCCCACCCTGTCCGATATTCCCCTGCAGCAAGTCATCAGCCACTGCACTCTACAAGCCACTCCATCAAGACACATACCAGCTGCAAACAGTGTGCTAGTTAGTCCATAGTGCAGGTTCCCAGTGGAGATGCATACACAGCAAGCAGATAAATCAGTGACTGGGCCCCAAAAGGAAACCCTTATCTATCACATGAGAGAAATACTATATAGCACTATGGGGGTGCTTAGCCATGCTGTGGTCACTGCACAGTTAGGGTGAGAGTGATCTCTCAGCAGGACATACTGAGGTCACCCTGTCTGTGTAGGTGGTGGCCGGGCACTAAAATGTCCCAGTCAGTGCCCGATGCCCTGAGCAGATGCACCATGGCCAGGCCACCCTGTCCAGCCTATACCCATGGTACCTTGCTCCTCATTATACACATTGGCAGCCCAATACTGGCAACATTGCTGGCAGTGTGGGCTGTGGAAGGTGTTTGCAGCCACCACACACTGGATAGACAGACAGCCACCCCCACACCTATGCCAGCATTGTGCTACTATAGAGGAGTTCAGCAGCCATACCCACCAGTCCTGGGCACAGTACAGGCATGGATATGGTACGCAATTCTGTTGGGGGTCACTCCCCAGGGTGGTAAACACTGTTAGAGACCAGCCATGCAGCACACACCGCAGACATCAGAATGATTGTTATAGTGGAGCTCAATGAGCAAAATGTGCTTAACGTACGAATTGATATCTGCCAGTTATCATGGGAAACGTTTGATAGCTGTGTACCATATACCCAGGTGTAGGGTGGCATTGCTAAAGTATGCAACTGCTAGTATTGGGAGATACAGGCAGGGCCGAATGTCCTGCCTCTCCAGGAGGCATTGGCCAATGGGGCCTGTGGGTGTGTGTGTGGGTGTGTCTGGCCCTGTTGGCTGCTGCTTTACGGCAGAGTTTCCCAACTCCAGTCCTGGTGTTCCAAACACTGTTCGGGTTTTCATGCTGTCCCTCATGAATATGCATGGATACATCTGCATACCATGGGGGTGGTGCATAGATATGCAGCACAGGCATCTTTATTAGAGGCAGCATGGAACCTGAATGGTGTGGGGCCCTCCAGGACTGCATTTGGGAGACTCAGCTCTAGGTAATGCGGCTGTTTATGGTGTCTGTGTTTGGTGTGGTAAAATATAGGTGTATTAGCCATGCGTAGGTTCTCAACAATAAAGGTTTGTCCTTACTATCACGGTTTAGTTGTGGGAAAATATGTGGACCGGATTGGCAATAGCCCCAACTGGCCTTTGAACCTGTGACCTTCTGTTCTTGCACACACTGTCTGTGTGCACTGCACCACTGTGTTGCCACAGATATGCTGTATTCCCTTGGGAGTCCATGACTGTTCATCCAACAGAGCCTGTCTGTTGCGGTGGACGGTGCCAGCCTGTACAGGCCTAGGCCACTGTCTGCTGTGGCTTGCAGCCACTGCCCCCTCCACCACCTGTACCCTTCCGCCAACATGCAGATATGTCCTTATCTGGGAAAAAGCATATGACCTGATTGAGTTGTGGCACTCCAGGACTGAATTTGGGGGACTTGGCTGTAGGTAAGGCCCATTGTTATGGTTTGTGTGCGGTGTAGGGTAAAATATGGGTGTTTGAACCATGCTTATGTTCTCTGCAATAAAGGAGTGTCTTTACTATCACTGTTTAGTGGCGGGTAAAAATGTGGAGACTGGGTTGGCAGGAGCCCCTGCTGGGATTTGAACCTGTGACCCTCTGGTTTTACAGGCACTGGTTGTGTCCATTGCACCACACTGTGGCCACAGAAACAGAGCACTCCCTGGAGATAGGAAACCTGGCTGGACGAGTCAGAAACCCTGCTCTGCACAATATTACTGTGGGCTCATTTACCTTGTATGAAGACAAAAGTGCAAATAAACCTCACAAATGACCTCGGAAAAAGGGGCAAACACCCATAACCAAGCTGGGCAACAGTGATATCACTGGGCAACATTAAACACCACTCCCAGGAAAGCTCCAATAAACTGAAATGATTTTTGAAAGGGTCTACGGAGCGTAGACCCTTCCAAAAATCATTTCTTTTTTTTGGAGCTTTCCTGGGAGTGTTTTTTATTGTTGCCCATTGCTATCACTGTTGTCCAGCTGACCTATAATTTTTACAATATTTCTTGTGGTCATTTTAAAGTTTTATTTGACATTTTGTTCTGTGCATATGTATCACACTGCTCACGTTTTGTTGGTTTCCCCGGTTTTGCTGTATATTGCTGACGTAAATGGTTTCTCTTCCCTTTAAATCGGCTCTAATGCGAGGTTTTCACTCGCGGTATTTTTTTGACCGAAATTCAGCCCCGCTCCTGTGCGGGGAGCCTCTCCCCTCCCACTCTCCACCCATTGACCCCGTCCCCCCGCCCCTCAGGAGCCTTCCTCCGCTCTCGAAATGCCTTTCCACGCCTCTATCGCACATCAGCGCGCCGCGCACATGTGCGGGCCCGTTAGTGTGATGCTCACGTGTGCGGGGCACAAAAACGCACTATTAGCGTGCGCTAAGGTACCTTAGTGCACGCTCAAGTGCGCCCCGCACAATTGCGCGGTTTAGTAAACATACCCCTTAGTTACATAGTACATCAGGATAGAATTGTCAAAAATCCAGGATGTGCATAAAATCTCCCTCATGAAACTGGATTATTTAGCAGCTCTGTTTTTGAGCATGGAGGAGTGGCCTAGTGGTTGGGGCAAGGTAGTTCAGGCTGGAAGGTTGGAGGTTCAAATCCCACCAAAGGACAGCAACCTTGGGCTAGAAGGATTGGGGTTTCTAGTCCCACAGGTGCTCCTTGTGGTCTTGGGCAAGCCACTTAACCCTCAATAGACCACGTTCCCTGTAAAATAGTTATCTCCAAGTTATATGCCCTGTTTAATGTAATTTCAGTTTGTTCAATGTAAACTGCACTGATGCAGAATATAAGAGAATGTAAATAAAAAAATAATAATAATCCACCTTAATAAGAGACCCTTAGGGGTATGTTTACTAAACCATCTTAATGTTACCGGCGTTAGTTGCAGTCTTACTGTGACAAATGCCATATAAGGTAGTGGGCGTTCCAGTCTTAAGGTAGCATTTAGGGTCATCGTGCAATAAGGAACGTTTTCATGTGATAGAGGAAGCCAAGGCATGTTAATGCGCATTAGCCTTAATTAGGCGTGCTGACCTACAAACACAGCAACAGAGGTGTAGCACAATGCTTAATACATTCACCGATAAAACAAGGGTCATGAGTTCGATCTCCCAGTGGGCTTAATGAGTAAGGCTGTCTGAGACATTACCCTTTACTTTAAATCAGTGCTGTCTGAGGCATTTGCTTTTTTAATTTAAATTAGTGCTGCCAGCAAACACACCCTCACAGTGCCGTAACCTAAGGTGCCGCATAAGGCGCCCTATAAGGCACTACAGAGGGCAAATTATAAAGTGCACTGTTCGCCAAGGCACCTTATAATGTTCCCTATAGGGCACCTTATAAGGTGCCTTATAGGGCACTTTATAGGGCGCCTTATAGAGCACTTTATAAGGCGCCTTATGAGGCACCTTAAGGATATAGCACTGTGAGAGTGTTTTTGCTGGCAGCACTAATTTAAATTAAAAAAAGAAAATGCCTCAGAGAGCCCTATCAAATAACCCCACTGTGGGATCAAACCCATGACCTCTGGTTCCTCAAGGAGTGAAGTAACCAGTGGGCTACAGCTACTAACAAACCCCTGGTTGGCTACAGAGGTACTGCAGGTCACCACACAAACTGCTGTGGTTACCAGGATAGGGGTAACCCATCCGTACCCATGATGCACTGCACATGCAAATCAGCAGTCTACAGATGATCACAAGATGGGGTATGCACCCCCACAGCACCTCGGCCTGGTAGGGGGTTCTGACCGTGTGCACCCCCACAGCACCTCAGCCTGGTAGGGGGTACTGACCATGTGTGTGTGTGTGTGTGTGTGTGTGTGTGTGTGTGTGTGTGTCCTGCAGACACATCTAGAGTACATCAATATTTCTCAGTCACATCTAGCCCTTATGGGCTATGATGCACCCAGAATAGTGCATGTCCTTTGTTGATGCTATGGTTACAAGGGGGAGGGGGTGTTTGGGCCCATAGGCAGATTATGTAACACCCCCCCCCCATGGCCCAGGGTGGGAAACAGGATCTCCCTGCAATGGTGGCAGTAGAGAGGACCATCAACCCCCCATCCTGCTGGGGAACAGACACCCTAAAGAGCAGTCAATGCAGATCTGTACACATCCATAAGGCAATGGCAGAGAGACAGTAGGCCTGGAAATGCTCAGCTGCCCCACCCCACCCCCACCCCCACACCCCCACACCCACCCCCACCCCCCCACACCCACCCCCACCATCTGACATTCTCCAGCAGAAAGCCTCCAGCCACTGCACCCTGCAAGGTGCTCCAGCCTTACACATATAACTGCAAACAGTCTGCTAGCTAGTTCATAGTGCATGTTCCTGGAGGAGATGTGTGCACCCAGAACTGGGATGTGAGCACACCCACCTAGCAGATAAGTCAGTGATTAGGCCCCAGAAAAAAGAACCCTAAAATATCACTTGAGAAAAATACTATATAGCACTATGGGGGAACCTAGCCATGCCGTGGTCACTGCTCAGTCAGGGTGAGAGTGACCTTTCAGCAGGACATGCTGTGGCCACCCTGTCCGTGCAGGTGGTGGCCAGGCACTACAATGTCCCAGCCATTGCCCTATGCCCTGTGCAGATGCATCCTGCCCAAGCCATCCTGTCCGGGCTATACTCACAGTACCTTGCTCCTCATTATGCACATTGGCAGGCTAATACTGGAAACAGTGCAAGCAGTGTGGGCTGAGTAAGGTGTTGGCAGCCACCACACACTGAATAGGCAGACACACACTCCCACACCTATGCCAGCATGTGCAAATATAGAGGCTTTTGGCAACCCTGTCCACCGCCCCAGTCCTGGGCACATTGCAGGCATGGCTATGGTACGCAATATTGTTGGGGTCACTCCCCGGGGTGGTAAACACTGTCAGAAACCAAAACTGAACCACACTCCACAGACATCAGAAAGGTTGCTATGATGCAGCTCAATCAGCAAATTGTGCTGAACTTAGGAATTGCTATCAGCCATTAATCATAGCAACCTTCTGATATATGTGTAACGTATTCCCAGGTTTAGGGCGGCATTGCTAAGGTATGCAAGTGCTAGTATTGGGAGATGCTGCTGTGCGCAGGGCCCAACATCCTGCCTCTCCATGAGGCTTTGGATAATGGAGCCTGTGGGTGTGGGTGTGTCTGCCCCTGTTGGCCGCTACTCTAAGGCAGAGGTTCCCAACTCCAGTCCTGGTGGGCCAAACACTGTTCGGGTTTTCATGCTGTCCCTAATGAATATGCATGAGATACATTTGCATACCATGGGGGCGGCGCATAGAAATACAGCACAGGCATATTTATTAGAGACAGCATGAAACCTGAATGGTTTTTGGCCCTCCAGGACTGCATTTGGGAAACTCTGCTCTAGGTATTGCACATGTTTATGGTGTCTGTGCTCTGTAGTTTAAAATATAGGTGTTTCAGGCATGTTTATCTGCAATAAAGGTTCCGTCTTTATTACCACGGTTTAGTACTGGGTAAAATATGGGGACTGGGTTGGCAGGAGCCACAGCTGGGACTTGAACTTGTGACCTTCTGTTTCTGAACACACTGGCTGTGTGTACTGCATCACGCAGTTGCCACAGGGATGGTTCATTCCCTGGGGATACCATGACTGTTCATCAGACAGAGCCTGTCTGTTGCAGTGCACGGCACCTACCTAAACAGGGCTAGGCCATCGTCTGCTGTGGGCAGATGCCCACTGCCCCCTCCACCACCAGTACCCCTCCGCCACCATGCTGACATGCCCTTATGCTGGTGGTGCTGGTGGTGTGCAGTCTCAGGCCATCCAGTGTGCCTATGGTGCGGGATCTGGGGTAGGGGTGTCTGAATAGACGTCCACACTTCCCCCCACCACCGCCTGCCAATGTTCTGTGCCCTTGGAGGTACCTGCTGGTACTATCCCCTGTGACACTGTGGGAAACACACTCATGCCCATGTTGGGCCCTCATCAGTTTCTTTCTGGCTGATGTACAGTTTCAGCATTCCTATGGGCCACCTAGGCATCACCCTAGTCCGCACTGTGGCCCAGCTGCACCACAGCATGTGCCACCTGAAGCCCTCTGTATCCCACTTTCCAGCATCTGTCCAGTTGCTCATTCCGACATGCCCACCCTGCTGTTGCAGAACATGTGCACGCCATAGGACACCTGTCCAATAAAAAAGGAAAACCTTGATCAGCGCTATTGCACTGTGGGATCATTCACCTTGTAGGGGGACAGAGCATAGACCCTTCCAAAATTAATATCTTTTTTTGGAGCTTTCTCGGTAGTGTTTTTTGATGTTTCCCATTAATATAACTATTGCCAGCTTGGTTATGTTTTTTTTACATTTTGTTCAGGTCATTTTCAATGTTTATTTGCCCTTTTGTTCCGTGCACATGTATCACACTTATCACTTTTTTGTAGATTTCCCTGGCTTTGCTTTACATTGCTGACCGAAATGGTTTCTCTTTCCTTCAAATCTGCCCTAACGCCAGGGTTTCACTGGAGTTAGTTTTCAGACCCGGCTTCCACAGCGTTAGTGTGCAGGGAGCCTCTCCCCTCCCACTCTCCACCCATTGACCCTCTCTCTCCGCCCCTGGGGAGCCTTCCTCGGCCCTCCGGGAGCCTTTCTCCACCTTCAGCGCTTGTTTGCGCCGTTGCACGCGTTATCATGCGCTAAGGTTCCTTATCGCCAGGTAAAGCGCCATTATCGCGCGATAACATACCTTATTGCACAATAACGTCTCAGCAGCGGAAATAGCACCCTTTAGTAAACATACCCATTAGATTCCATAGGTATGCTATTCCAGCACTGTGAGGCTCCAAACCAATTGTGGTCTTTTTAGAGCTTTAACACTGCAGGCTGGAACACAGCATGAGGTCTGCTTTGTTCTGCTGTGTCCACTCTCTATATTTCCTGCTGCTACAAAAGGAAATAAGCTAGGACTTGCTCATAGTAGGGATGTATATTTATAAGCATGCATTTGGTTTATTTGGGCACCTAAAAATTTAGATTGCATGCAAATCTCTTATATGCATGCATGACTACAAATTAATGGGTTTTGAATCACTTTGCGCCATCAAAAATGTTCTGTCACACATACAATTCATGCCTGAAGAATGAATATGGGAAATGAACATGAAAGATTGCCTGAAAATCAGGAAGATTTTGTTTTAAGTAAGCATGAACCTAATTTTTTGTTGGCTGTGTACACCTATAATATGTTCTTGTAGCCTGTTATGATTCAAGTGCAACTGTCAATTGAGTCTGTGGAAGAAACAATGTTAACCTCCCAGATGCTACCATGCTTAAATGTAAATTATACATTTGACTCTGACAGAAGGAAACATAAGCAGTAAACTTAAGTTGATGCAATGCATGTATATGAGCACTAATCATGTGTGGGAGTCTGTTGATCTTGCTAGTCTAAACCAGGGGCTCATTTTGCTTTGATCTGTACTGCACAATTCCTAAAATTACTAAAGGTTTTCACAGCCAAAAACAAGCATTCAACTTGTGCTCATTTAAAATTAATTTTCCCAGTTTTTGACCATTTATTTCATGCTTTTTTTTCACATATTTGGGGCATGTTTACTAAGGTGAAGTAGGGCTCAATATGCAGAATTCAGATGTTACTACTGCGCCAGGGTCCAACAACCACAGTAGACACAAGGGGCACACCAACAGTAAGCTACTAATGCCTCACTAGTCATGTCACTAGTGTGCACAGTCTCAAGGCGTGCCAAGAAATAGAAAGCTATAAGCGTGATATTGGGGCAGGCATGGGCCTTGGTTTCTCTGTGGAGAGTAAGAACTGTCTTGAAGGACTAGAAAAAGGGACTGCTACTTCTGGAGAGAGATCTGCAATTGTGAGTATATATTTCTGGGAATTTTCTGAAAGGATTCTTTGTATTAAAGCTAATTAATCTGTGAACCCAGTGTTTTTTGTTGAATCAGTCAGGGCCTAGTAGCAGATGTTTAAGTTTAAATTTAAAACACAGAAGAGAGTTTTCTGGTTAAATTTAGAACCCAGCAGAGAGCTTGTAGTTTAAATGTAATAGTCACTCAGGGCCTAGTATCAGCAAAGTACTTTTAGTTTACATTTAAAACACAGAAGAGAGCTTTCTGGTTAAATTTAGAACCCAGCAGAGAGCTTGTAGTTTAAATTTCAAAATAAGTCAGAGCCTAGCAGCAGCAAAGAGTTGTAATTTAAATAAAATCAGAATATAACTTAGCATAAAAGGCAAAACAGGGTCAGTACTCTTTGAGCAACAAATAAAGTCTTCTAGAGACCTTTACAAAGAGGCCTTCTACCAAGGGGGCAAGAGACCTGTGAAACTTTTTCAATAGGAATAGAAGGAGTCTTTCAAAATGGCCTTTTGACCTGCAACAGGTGGCAGGTCAAAAGGCCATTTTGAAAGACTCCTTCTATCCAAGCAAGGACTGTTAATCACCCAGGAAGTTGGTCACAGCTTAGCTCAGCAGCACAGGACAGGGTACTGTGTAGCAGCCCTTGAAGGATACAACCAAAAGCAGGGAGGTTCCAAAAAAGAATAAAGTAGCCCAAATGCCATCGAATATGGAGCAGACACAGCTTAAAGATCCCAAATTAGCCATGTCTACCAATAGCCAGATTAATATCAATAAAATACAGTTTCTAAAATGCTTGTATGCAAATGCTAGAAGTCTAAAAAATAAGATGTGAGAGTTAGAATATATAGCACTAAATGAGAGGTTAGATATGATTGGAATATCAGAGAAATGGTGGAAGGAGGACAACCAGTGGGACATTGTGATACCTGGGTACAAACTATATCGTAATGATAGAGCTGATCAAATTGGTGGAGGGGTTGCACTCTATCTTAGAGAGGGCATTGAGTCAGAAAAGTTTAAAGTTTTGCAGGAAACAAAATTTGCTGTAGAATCACTATGGATTGAAATTCCATGTAAAAAGGGGAAGGCGATGACAGTGGGGGTGTACTATCGATCGCCTGGCCAGAATGAACAAATGGATAATGAAATGCTCAAAGAAATCAAGGAAGCTAACAAACGTTACAGCGCAGTAATAATAATGGGTGATTTCAATTACCCCGGTATCGACTGGGTCAGTGTCACGGCAGGACATGCTAAGAAGATAAAGTTCCTAGATGAAATAAATGACTGCATCTTGGAGCAGCTGGTTCATGAACTAACCAGAGGGGAAGCCATATTAGACCTAGTCCTTAGTGGAACACCAGATCTTGTGCAAGAGATAAGGGTGTTGGGGCCACTTGGCAATAGTGATCATAGCATGATCACATTTGATTTAATTAGTGGAGGAGGGATAGTAAGGAAATCCACAGTACTACCTTTTAACTTTCGAAAGGGAGACTATGATAAGATGAGGAAAATAGTTAAGAAAAAACTAAAAGGAGCAGTTGCAAAGGTTAAAGACTTTCATCAAGCTAAGGTGTTGTTGAAAATGACTATCTTGAAAGCCCAGACCCGCTATATTCCATGCTTTAAGAAAAGTGGAAGGAAGTCCAAAAAACTGCCAGCATGGTTTAAAGGTGAGGTCAGAGAGGCTGTTGTTGCCAATTAAGCATCTTTCAGGAAATGGAAAAAAAAAGCCAAACGACAAACCCTGGAAACAGCACAAGCATTGGCAAGTCAAATGCAAGGCATTAATAAGGCAGGCAAAGGGAGAATTTGAGAAAAAGCTTGCTGCGGAAGCAAAAACACAAACTAAAGACTTTTTCAAGTACATTCGTAGCAAAAAAAAACTGTGAAAGAGTCAGTTGGTCCATTAGATGATAGAGGGATTAAAGGGGCACTAAGAGGTGACAAGGCGATAGCGGAGAGACTGAATGAATTCTTTGCTTCGGTCTTTACTGAGGAATATGTAGGGATGTTACCTATGACTGAAGTGGTATTTAAAGATATGGAAGAATTGAAGGAAATATCGATATATCGGGAAGATGTATTACAACTATTAGATAAACTGAAGAGTAGCAAATTTCCTGGGCCGGATGGTATACATCCAAGGGTGTTGAAAGAACTGAAATATAAGATTGGAGACCTGCTATTAGTAATCTGTGAATTTTCATTAAAATCATCTGTAATACCTGAAGATTGGAGGATTGCCAATGTAATGCCAATTTTTAAAAACTACAGACTGGTGAGCCTGATGTCAGTACCAGGAAAAATGGGAGAAACCATCATAAAGAACAAAATTACTCAGCATGAAGATAGTCATGGCCTAATGGGAGACAGCCAACATGGCTTCAGACAAGGAAGATCTTGTCTTACTAATCTGTTATGTTTTTTTGAAGGTGTGAATAAACAGGTGGATAAAGGTAAGTCGGTTGATATAGTGTATCTGGACTTTCAGAAAGCCTTTGACAAGGTCCCTCATCAGAGACTTTTGGCAAAACTAAAGAGTCATGGGATAGGAGGCAGTGTACTATTGTGGATCAGGAACTGGTTAAAAGATAGAAAGCAGAGGGTAGGGCTAAATGGCCAATTTTCCCAATGGAAAAAGGTGAATAGTGGA
This sequence comes from Ichthyophis bannanicus, assembly GCA_033557465.1. Lineage (NCBI taxonomy): Eukaryota > Metazoa > Chordata > Amphibia > Gymnophiona > Ichthyophiidae > Ichthyophis > Ichthyophis bannanicus. The sequence goes on from CM066035.1 coordinate 107,370,951, forward strand.
GTACCCCAGGGATCTGTGCTGGGTCCGCTGCTTTTTGACATATTCATAAATGACCTGGAAAAGGGAATAACGAGTGAGGTTATCAAATTTGAAGATGACACAAAACTATTTAAAGTTGTTAAAACCCAAGAGGATTGTGGAAAATTGCAAGAGGATCTTGATAAATTGGAAGACTGGGCATCAAAATGGCAAATGAAATTTAATGTGGACAAGTGCAAAGTTATGCACCTAGGGAAGAACAACCCAAACTATGGTTACACAATTCAAGGTTCCACATAAGGAACCACCACCCAGGAAAGAGATTTAGGTGTCATTGTGTTAAAACTCTCGGCCCATTGTGTAGCGGCGGCCAAGAGAGCAAATAGAATGCTAGGTATCATAAGGAAAAGAATGGAAAATAAAACAAAAGATATTATAATGCCTCTATATCGTTCCATGGTGAGACCACACCTTGAATATTGTGTGCAATTCTGGTCACCGTATCTTAAAAAGGATATAGCGTTATTAGAAAAGGTTCAGAGAAGAACCACCAAAATGGTAAAAGGGATGGAAGGATGCTCCTATGAAGAAAATCTAAAAAGGTTAGGGCTCTTTAACCTGGAAAAGAGACAGCTGAGGGGAGACATGATAGAAGTCTATAAATTAATGAATGGAGTGGAACGGGTAAATGTACATCAATTGTTTACGTTATCAGAATATAGAAAGACTAGGGGACATGCAATGAAACTACTGGGTAAACTATTTAAGACTAATAAAAGAAAATATTTTTTCACTCAACGTGTAAACAAACTCTGTAATTTGTTACCGGAGGATGTAGTAAAGGCTGTTAGTGTAGCTGGGTTTAAAAAAGGTTTGGACAAATTCCTGGAGGAAAGGTCCATAAACCATTATTAAGAAGGGACCCAGGATATCAGTGCTTGACCTAGTACAAGCATTATGGAACCTGTGTCTTTTGGGGAAACTGCTAGGTACGTATGACCTAGATTGGCCACTGTTGGAAACAGGATACTGGGCTTGAAGGACCTTGGTCTGACCCAGTATGGCATATCTTAGGTTCTTATGTTCTTATCCAGATAACCACATAGTTTGCTCTGATAAGGGCACTAAGAGGTCTGTTTATTAAAGAGCAGCAGCTAGTGCGGAATTAACATGTGAAAATCATATGTCCCTATTGCACCGTAGTCCAGCGGCCATTTGACACAAGTGTCATGTAGCATTACATATTACAAGTACACTAATTGCATCATTAGCAGGGTAATAGTGAATGGATGGATGGAGCACATGTGCACAGTGTGCGTGGTCACACCACATGTTTGGCAAAGAAAAGCTACAGATGAGATAATAGGGTGGCAGGAGGCAAGGGAAACTCTGTGGACAGGGGGAACTGTGCCTGAAGCACATATATTGATAGATATCAACTGGCCAGTTGAAAATACAGAGAGTTGACAAGGAATGGGCCAAACTGCATTCACAGTTCAGACCATAGGGGCTAAGTACAAGAGGCTGTGGCATGCAAATCAACACAGCAAACACATGCAGAGTATGTGCTGCATCCCTAGCTGTAGGTGGAGATGCAAGGGGCCTTGAATGCAGAGCCGGTGCTAACATTAAGTGAACTAGGTTGTCACCTAGAGTGCCGGCCCTCCCGTTTACATGGGAAGTCATTATTGGGTGTTGGAGAGTGACGGAAGCAAACTGCCTCATGGCACCAAAGCTTGAAGGTAAGCTCCAGCGGGGTGTTTGCGGCTATTGCTTCTGCTGTCGTTACCGGGAGGGATGGCAGCAGTGGCAATGGGCACCACAGGGGGGATTGCACAAGGGATGAAGTTTGCCTATGGTGCCTCGCCTCCTTGCACAAGCCCTGCTTGTATGGGATCTGGCAGAGTGTCCACAGTGTCCATCATGGGGGATAGGGATATGAATCCCCTCACCCTGAGGTGCCAAGGGTCCTTCTTCACCTAGGCAATCCAAGGGAGCAATATAGGTGGTGAAGTACTTTTGTCCACTAAAGGAGAGTGGGACCTAGGCGTCATTGTGTCTGATGATCTTAAAGTAGCCAAACAGGTAGGAAAGGCAACGGCAAAAGCTAAAAGAATGCTTGGGTGCCAGGAGAAGAAAGGAGGTGATAGTGCCTCTGTATAAGTCTTTGGTGCAACCTCATTTGGAGTATAGTGTGCAATTCTGGAGACCGCACCTTCAAAAAGGATATAAACAGGCTGGAGTCTGTACAGAAAGTGGCTACTAAAATGGTTAGTGGTCTTCATTATAAAGCATATGAGGACAGATTTAAGGATCTTAATATGTACACCTTAGAGGAAACTCAGGATAGAGGTGATATGATTGAGACGTTTAAATACCTCCATGGCATAAATGTACAGGGGGAGCCTCTCTTGATTGAAAGCAAGCTCTGCTATGAAGGGACATGGGATGAGGGTGAAAGGGGACAGATTCAGGAGTGATATGCAGAATATTTCTTTATGGAAAGAGTGGTGGATCCATGGAATAGTCTTCCAGTGGAGGTGGTAGAGATGAGGACAGTATCTGAATTCAAAGAAGCATGGGACAAACACAGAGGATCTCTAAAGGAAAAAAGGGGAATGTAATTTTAATGTTATTTTAACAATTGTGAACCGCCCAGATGCCACTGGTATTGAGCAGTATAAAAAATGTTTTAATAAACATAAACATAAACAATGTTGTAGTGGTTGATATGGAAGGACAGACTAGATAGGCCAATGTGGTCTTTTTCTGTCGTCATGTTTCTATGTTTCTATATTTTTAGGCTGCAGGGAACATACGACAACACTTTTGTTGTGGGGTGATGGGGTTACGAGGTTATGGGCGCCACTTCACATTCTTTCCTGTGTTCATGGTTTAAACAGCACCATAGTCATTGTGGAGTGTGTTTCCCCAAGTTGGGGGAAGAGAGGTGCTAGAGCCAAAGGGTCTGACACCAAGCACAAACTGCGCATATGCTCAGGGCAGTCTGCAGATGCGGTCAGGCAGATGCAATAGAGTCAGGCAGCACCCTCATGCCCACCTTATTGAATTACACTCCTCTTATGTTCTGCCCTCTACAACATAAGGGGGGGCACACAGCCATCCACCCACAGAGGGCCCCCATGCTCCCTTCTAATGGGAGGGGCTTATGGAGGTGAAGAATCCCAAACAGTACATAGGTTGAGTTCTCCAGCCATCCTGGCAACAGCAGCCCACCACACCTGGGAAGATCACAAGAGCTCCCCAGGTCCATGGATTGCCTCAGCCACTGGTCAAGGAGACCAAGAAGGGGACACCAAACAGGGGCTGTGGCTATTCATGGACCTGGGGGATCTTTTAAAGCACTCCCAGAGCTTCTCCCAGAAGGGTGGATGGCTGTGACCCCCTCCCTTATTTGCTGTTAGACCAAAGGGGTGCTTAACTCTATGGCCCCCATGTACAAGCTGCCTTGATCAGGTGTGCTGATTGTGTTTGATATCCAGACATTCCTGGCTCTTGCACCCTCCTTTCCCCAATATGGAAAACTCGCTCCACAATGGCTAAGGTGCTGCCCAATGCTCCCTATATGCGCAGCTGTGCTGTATGGTGAGCATAGACAGGTGTGGGATGCGGCAGTCTGGAAGTGGGGCGAGAGTGGGAAATGGGTAGACCCTGTACGTCCGTGATCCGCCGGGTAGACAGGGTACTTATTCCACCTCTGAGGTGGAATAAATCCCCCTGGATGTCGGGTTGGTAGCGGATGGTGGGGACAGACAGGTGAGGGACGAAGGGGTTCCCCATAGCCTTACCCTAGCCATGGGAGGCCAGATTGGGGGTTGAGCTGTGGAGAAAGGGCATTTTGGGTTGGGGATTGTGGCTCTGTAATGGAGCCGTTGTACAATGACAAGACACCATGACTGCAGTTGCATTATAGAGCCATGCTGAGTTAGTCAGGCATTTGACTGGGTGTGCGGCCGATCAGAATTGGGACCCAGCCTGCACGTCCAAGCTGTAGGCCCAATTCTGAACCCATGGGCTCTAGTGCCCACGGGATCAGCATCGGGTCTACCTCTGTACACCCCAATTCAGATCAGCCGTACAGGAGCTGGATGGCCAGTATAGAATTAGTCTCTAACTGGATTGCAAAAGTGCAATCCAGCTTTATTCAATGCTGGTGATCAGACATGATGCCAGCATTGAGTAGCCAGGTTCAGTGTTCAGAAGCAATAGCTAGCTAGCTGCTTTATCAACATAGCCACCACCTCTGAGTACCTCCACCCCCCATGCATTTAATTACACTGTTAACTCTATAAATCTTTGCTGCAGAATTTTCGGGACCAGCCAGTGGATATGTTTTAACCAGACAGTTCTTTGATTAAAATTTGTGCTCGTATGTTTGAGTGGAGAAAGGACAGTGTGAGGTCAGAGTTAAATGTTAGCAGACAGCACTGATATTCAGCACTACACAGTTACCTTTATCTGCATAAATAGGACAACATAAGTAGCTGCCCTAACGTATACAGACAACTTAACTGGCAAAGTTTAGGGCTGTATGTTCAATGATCTGACTTAAATGGATGAGTCGGCTGAAAATATGCTTAAGAGTTAAGCAGATAAGTAATTTGCTTATTTTTAAGTGGATTTAACTCCACTGCATATTAGCTCCTTTGCTTTTCTACAAGAATGATTTGTTTTTCTGTTTACTGGAAACCATTTTTACAATAGCCATCAAAATGATTTGGAAGAGCACAAACATTTTTATAGCAAGTCATAATTCTGTCATAATGAAAACCCTAGAATAGCATAAGCACAATAAATCTAAAGTATATATATATTTTTTTTTCTTTTAAACTCTGCCTACTTTTGAAATAGGGCTTCACATGAAAATTCTTCAAAACCTTTCATACATCCTCTAGATGGCTTTCATTAAAGAGCCTATTTACTAAAGTGCAGTAGGGTTTTCATAGCCAAAGTTAACATACAGTACAATAAGGCTAGTTTTAGATATGTCATGGAGGGGGAAATGAAGTCATCCAGGTCAGGATGTGAAAAATGTCCACTATATTTTACAAAGGCTCTGCCAATCACAGAACCTCTTGTAAGGTACTTGTAACGATGTGAAGGACTGCATGTCGATGTCTCACCATGTACAGCAGGAACAAGGATTTTTAAAAAAGCTGCATGTGGAGGAAAGAAAGCATGCAGATTTCCCCCAAATGTACTGTAGGTGGAATCAGCATTTTAAAACTGCTGCACCCGAGAACATCCATTCCTACCCCATCCCTTGAATTCAATCCCTCCAACCCCCGACCCTTCTGGCATCAATCCCCCCTATGGCCTCCCTGATAGACACCATTTACCATTGTCTCTGGTAGTCTAGTGGGAGCATGAATGATCTTCGTCATCCCCAGATGCTGCTGCTCATGAATGCTCTAGATTCAAAATGTCACTCATGACTCCTAGTGGCCATCTTACAGTACTATCAATAGGGGTTCAAGCTGTCCAATAAGGGCAAAATGTCCTTATTCACAGCTTCTCTATTGGTAGTACTGCAAGTTTGCTGTTAGCGGGTCACAGGTGTCATTTTGAATCTGGAACCACCATGAGTAGTCTAATGGGAGCAGGAAATCACTCCTGCTCCCATTAGACTACTAGGGACCCAGGTAAAAATTGGAATGGGTTTGGGTGGAGGTGGGAGGGCCTTGCAATGGGACCACTGGGGGAGATTGATGTCTGGGAGGTCAGGACTTATGGGGATTGATGTCAGGGGAGATTGGGGGATTGTTGTTTATTCCAGACTTTCTATACCATCTTTTTTGATTCATATAAAAGTGGTTTACAATTTAAAAACTATAAGAAAAAAAAGCAAAACTACTAAATTATGAGGAAAGATAAAGAAAATAAGAGTAAAACATTCTCTGGGACCTTGCTCCCCCCAAAAGCAGGAAAAGCTAAAGAGAAAAAGTATGTCTTCAAACCAGTCTTAAATTTACTAAACAATGTTTCTGTGCAAAGATAGCAAGGAATAAAGCTCCAGACCGTAGGAACTAGATTGAACAAAATTCAAGTGTCATGATATTCCGAATTGCATTGTAGAGTGAGGTGATTCTGTGAGCGGATTTTTATTTTGTGAGCCAAGTGATGCAAATAAATACACAGAAAGACCAACAGGGAGAGTTCTATTATGTATTTGATCCTATCAGCAGTGGGTAGCCAGTGACAGTCCTTTAATAGCAGAGTGACGTGATCACATTTGTGCAAGTTATAGCTTTCACTGCTGCATTTTGGATATTCTGCAGATGCTTTACTGTTAATACTTTTAGTCCATTGTATAGAAAGTTGCAAGAGTCAAGTCAGCTTCTGATAAGGGTTAAGACCAAACTCGTTAGAGTGATCCTGTCAAGCCTAATAGCATGTATTTAACCACATTTCTGAAATTACTACCTTCACATTTTCCCCTAAGCAGGTCTTCATAATTGCTAAAATATCACATTTTTTTCTGCTTAATGACCTCACTTACTTTTCAAAAGCCTCTTTCCTTTTTTGATCATACATTAAGTAAACCTCCATATAATACATGTTCCTCCTTCATTCTACAGTCTCTATTGTGCTTTTCTTTTAACAAACTCAATCAAACATCCACGGTCTCCTCCATGAGGTGAAACTTTCCTCCATAATCCTCCATATTTCCCCTGCATTATAATAATTTGGACCCCTTCCCCTCTACCCTTTCATCAACCTAATAACAAAAGATACAAACTCCTCTAGCGAGAGGGACCTATCCACTGGAGGGTTCAACAAGCAGCACCAAAGAAAACGTGGCTCAAACTCATCGAGGAAGACCTAAGGAAGCGACTGACCATCGACGAGGTCAGAAATATCGCCACTGATTGCCAAGGTTGGAAGTGTATTGTGAACAACACACAGAATCCAGCGGCACCTACAGCAGCATATTGGTAGAGAGGATGACCTGCTTCTCAAACACCAGCTAAGGATTAAAGAAGAAGAAGAACATTAAGATATACTATTCAATTTCTTCATTCAAACTTGCAGCCCCCTTAGTAGCTCACTGTGTCAAGAAACAACATAGTTTTTTCCATGTTACAGTGGAGAGTGATTGGCAGAGTGCTCCCGCACTGATGTTGGGGGAACCATAAATTAATGAAAGCAAAACTGGATCCATAAAACCATATGGTATGAATGCAGAAGTTGTTGGTATACTTTAATGGAATAGATCGTGGAGCCACATTGTAATTTATGACTGGTGCATCTTTATCTTTATTTGTGCTTGATATACCACCCCAGGCGGCTGTGACTTCAGAGCAGTTAACAATAAAACACAATGGCTGCAGGAGAAAACAAAAAAGAAATGTCAAAGTACGACAGGAAAGAATGAGAAGAGAAAAAACAGAAAAAGTCAAATGGCAGCAAAGCATCGGCTGCAGGTAGAAAAGCATTTCAGGACCGGGAGAGGACAAAGGGCTATGGGTAGCTTGCTAAGTGGCAGAGGGAGGAAGCTCGAATGCATGCTGTATGAAAAATGGAACCAGAAGTTCGGCCCGGGTAAGCATTATGGAGCTGGTGAGCTGAAGAAACCATCAACTGAAAGTTGGAGTTTAATGAGTGATTTTATCACTGAAAAGAATTTGTTTGACTGAGAGAAATTTCGAATAAGAATAATGATGGACAGGTAAGTAAATTTAATTACCCTGAAGAAGGAAGGATGATGTGAAGCCTTTCCAAAATGTAGCACTATGTTGAGAAAAACAAGCATTGTTGGGACAGTGTCAGTTCACATTTTTGGAAAACAGTGAATCAATGGTGAGTGAATACAGTGTCAGTGTTATGAAGAGCCAGTTTCAAAAAATAAATTAAAATACTTTTGAGAAGAGAAGGATCTTTAATAACATTTTCTACCAGCATTTTCATACTGGTCAACAATTTTTTACAAAAGTCATGTTACTGAAATAAAAATAGTCATTTCTTATCATTTTTAATATGCTGAACACGAATATGACAGTGGAATTGCAAAGTTGGCTCTAATTTTTTTTGTAATCTACAAGAATTAATGTTTACATCACGAAATGCATGTCAATAGTAAATATAACAGGCCTTCGGTTAATACCTGTAAAAAAACAAGTCATAGACTACTTCTTAGATTTTTTCACCTGTCTCTTGAACAGCTGTTCGGGAGCTTCTCTGGGGAGTGTCCAGCAGTAGACAGTCAGCATTGTAGTGGACCATTTTCCCTGGTATCTTTGCTCCATCATTGCGATATCCTGGTGAAAACGTTTGCTCTGTTCATCACTAACCATACCACAGTTGTCAAGAAAGAAATTGAGATGGGAATCAAAGAAATGGATCTTTAGAGACATATTGCAGCCAAGTTTCTGATACTGCATCAGCATGTCTTCTACTAGTTCCTTGTAGTTTTCTGTCCTAGCATTCCCGAGAAACTTTGTTGACACTAGGCAAAAAGCATTCCATGCTTGTTTCGCATCACCCTGCAGCAAGTTGTTGAACCGGTCATCTTTGAAGAGCTCTCGAATCTGAGGACCCACAAAAACTCCCTCTTTAATCTTTGCTTCGCTGAGTCGAGGGAATTTTTCATGCAGGTATCGGAAAGCTGGCGAAGTGCGGTCCATGGCTTTCATGAAGTTTTTCATCAAACCTAGTTTGATGTGAAGGGGTGGTAGCAGGATTTTGTGAGCCTCAACCAGAGCTGGGTGCTGAATATTCTTCTCTCCAACTGTTACATTTTGTCTGTGATTCCATTCCTTCCGCAAGTAGTGCCAATCCCTTGCTCGGCTATCCCACTCACATAAGAAACACATGTGTTTTATATATTCCTGCTGCAGTTCCATTAAAAGGGCAACTACCTTCAAGTCACCACAGAGGTGCATCTGTACTTGTTATAGTTAATGGAAGTCAGTAGATGCTTTAAGTTATCGTATGTCTCTTTCATGTGGACGACATACGCTACTGGAATAGATGGAAGACGGTTTAGATTGTTCAAAAGCACAGCCTTCAGACTCAGTTTCGAAGAGTCTATAAATAGTCTCCAGTCTTGTGGGTCAGGAGTGATTTTTAAGGCATTCATGAGGCTTTCAATATTGGAACAGAATACCAGATTACTTTCCTTTCCGACTGCGTATAGTACACTGCTGACGTCAGATGGCTTCAGCAGCCGTCTGGCAGTAGTATTGCATTACATCAGAAAATGATGCAATCAACTCTGGATGATGTGTGCATGCTGGCATTATGCAATGTGATGCAATATTACATCATTCAAGGCTTATTTGGGATGTTGTTGATGTCCTACTGGATAAATTTACACGGTGAAATGTTAAAAATGAACTACATGCAATATCTTCAAAACGAGAGCCGCTTTTTTTTTTTAATGTTATATTCGTTTTCAACTCACCAAGATACTACAGATTAGGGCCTTTTAAAGTCAGTAACGATTTCAATGTTGACCAGTGTAACGACCCTTTGGGTAACCCGGTCAGCAGACTAATTGCTAGGTGATAAGTTTGGTGTCCGACGAAATAATTTAAAAACATCATTGGCTTAGTCTCTTAACACATATTAATAATTACCCCCTTATAGAATAACATGAGCACGCACTGAATGTAATCCAACAAATGTAGCCTATTGTGATGCAGCCTATGTCCTAATTTAAATTCTCAGGGAATAAGTTTGATTCTATTTGCCAAACCATATCACGGTTGAAGAATAGAATTTTGTCATGGAGTTATCAAGGTTCCTTCCTATTGTTCAAGGTCACCACAGTCTTATACTTACCTAGTTCATCTGGGTTCATATACTGTAAGTGCCAAAGTATATACACTACAAGACTACTGTTGCTAAATCAGTCAATTGGAATAAGTTAACACCATGATGTTCTTTAAAGAAAAAACAAACAAACCTGGTTGACGGATGTTGCTTTCTGGAATGATAATAACCAAAATGGTAGAGAGAAATCAGCAAGAAAAATAGCTGGTCTCTCAAATGACCTCCTTTCACCTCTACCTCTGGGTTAACGATGAAGTTAGTCAAGACAGTTCTTGAGTCAGCAACTCCTAATGAAAAGAGCTCTAGTCAATATAATGATAAATGGTTATCTGCTAGGGATATGGAACCACTTATTTCACTGTGGCTTATAAAATCACAGGGAATAAGTAGTGATTTCTCATTGTCTTTGTGTTTAGTATGTTAAACAAACATTTATATCCTTCCTTACTCAGACCGTGCGGTTATTGACAAGCTTAAGTAGCTGAGAACAGACTGTTACCTGGAAAGCTACAGCATTCCCTGGGCACTTATCAGTGAAGGGCTGAGCTTACACAGTGTAGTAGTTCTATAGACGCCAGGAATATCGGTAACCATTCAATACATGTAATTACATTGAAATAAGTGTTAAGATAAAGGCTTTGAAAAATCAGCTAATTAACCTGAAGAGCACCCCTACTAGAAAATCTTTAGGATGACAAGAAATCTTACTATGTGCTTGAAGGTGTCATTTTCCAGGAACTGGATACATTACATGGGGAACAGTTAGATACTGAGATATCAAACCAGGTGCTCCATACTAAATCAGAGTCTAAAAGCATTTTAACCATCTCGGTACAAGAACAATGCAATTATTTTCTAAAGTGATAATCCCATACACTTGGACGGTAATCTTATACAGTAAAGGCATTCTTATGTGCATATATGTATAAAATGCTTCTTATAAAATTATCCCACGTACAAATTTGCATGATGGCAAGAAATGCAAACTGGCATGTAACTTTAGTGTAGACATGCTCGGGAGCAGATTTTGGATGGAACATGGGCAGAATTGTGATTTACGCAAGTACTTATGTACCTACGATTTTATAATGATACATAGGAGCCTATGGGGATGATTTTAGAAGCTTCTCCCTGTATAAATAGTGACATTTACATGTGTGAATGCAATAGTAGAAATCCACTGCTTACACGTGGGATCCATACTACATCCAAACTTCAAGGGGGCATGGCTAGGGTATGAGGAGGGAGTAGTAAGCCAGGCCTATAATATTTTACGAGGGGAATCATGTCGATCTAAAAAAAATCTAGATGTTGGAATTTACAGCTGCCCTGAAGCATGAATAGGTGCCTACTTGAAAATGGTTATGAAAGGCCACGGTCAGCACCCCCCCCCCCCCCATTCATCCCCTGGACATTGATCCCCCACTTGACCACCTGATCCCCTGATACCTACCGGCATCTGATCCCACCTTTTGGATTACCCTAACAACAATTACCACAATCTACTGTACATCTCCTCAACATCCAACACCACCCCATTACAGATCCACCCTTAAACTTGAGACACCCCCCCCCCCCCCCCCAAGATGACCCCTGTCAGTAGACCCCTCTAGCCTTTGATCCCATCCCTAGCTCCTACTTGGGTCACTGGAAACTGGTAGGAGCAGGAGCGATCCCCAGTCACTCCTAATTATGGTGGCCCCCAAGTTCCAAAATGATATCTACTACCCCGGGTTATAATCTTGTGGTAACACAGCTAGGGGCCAGGTTGCTTCTCCATGTCCTATCTAAAAGTCCCAGTTTGTCATATAAGCTATAAATTGGCACCTTCTTGTCTTTTACACATGTATACCTTCATGTATACATTGACAGCAAAAATCTACAGATAGAAGAAACAGGTGCAAAGGACTGCATGAACTGCAAGTTTCAAAGCAAAAGAACAACCTACTTTTGCTTTGAAAATCGTGACTAAGTACCCAGGGACTCTGTCTGTATTTAGATGGAGTGAAAATTGTCTGTAATATATTTAATATATTCAATAGAGGTGCTCACTGGGCCATATAGCTACAGAATAAGAAAGTATAGTGTTTTTATTGCAAGGTGACTCAGTGTACTCTTGTGGTTTTGAACCATCTTGTTCTTCAGTCAGTGAACAGGTGATATATGGTAATAAAATTCTGGATAAAACCTTCAAAATGGCATTACTACACATTCTTGCTCCCTGATATCTCTATCAAAATACACCTACCTATCCTGCTTCCAGGTAAAAGGAATGCATGATTAGATTATTTATTTATTTATTGAACTTTCTTGACCGCCATTCCAACATAGGTTTATCAAATGATTTGCAGCAACTGCAAAGAGAAACTGGGCCAGATGAATTTTTCCCTTTAAAATGCACATGTGCGTTAGGCATGTGCCTTTAGGACATAAGAACTTAAGATATGCTATACTGGGTCAGACCAAGGTCCATCAAGCTTAGTATCCTGTTTCCAACGGTGGTCAATCCAAGTCACAAGTACCTGGCAAGCTCCCAAAAAGGCAAACAGGTTCCACAGTTCTCATCCTAGGGTAAGAAGTGGATTTCCTGGGTCCTCTTTAATTATGGTTTATGGACCTTGCCTCCAGGAACTTGTCCAAACCTTTTTTAAACCCAGCTACACTAACAGCTTTTACTGCATCTTCTGGTAACGAATTCCAGAGTTTGATTACATCCCCCCACCCCCCACATGCTGCTGCATGACCCAGATGCCCTAGTCACATGCAGATACTATTTCAGTCCATGATGCACACGTAGGGACCAGTACACAGTGTCCACAGTGCAAATGGCGTCTACAACCCAACATGTCCCGTTAAGACTGTCCGTGAATCACTGGGAAAGCATAGTCAAGTGTGATGTCTCAATGTGCCACAGTACTCGAAAGGTCATGTGTGTCTCGCACAATCAACAGGACACCCAGCCAGACCACGGTAGCAACCGTGTGTTGGACAGGCCTGTTATACTCAAAGTAGCAGTCCAACAGTAATGTTCATCATAGGCATGTATCCCACTCGCAGAGGTCAAACATCCTATGGCACCATCTCCCAGGGATAGCACAGGTCTGCAAATTTTTTTTTTTCGAGAGCTGTTTTGGTTATTCCACGTAATCTTTATGTTTTCTGGTGCGCTGAATCTGAAAGTGACCTCCATTTTGTCATGGGACATCACGTTTCCTGACAATTTAGGTAACTATGCTAAATAAGGCAATACCTCAAAATAAATGGAAATAGACATAAAATTGAAGTTTCATTACAATATTTTCATGAAAATCCTTTTTTGAACTGAAATGAGCTCACCTACACACACTAAACTCGATTCTTCTTCCTTGTGAGGCTCCTCTTGGTGCATTTACGCTTGTGAGTAGCATCTGTAAAGTCTCTCTGAAGCATCCAACAGTAGTCTGCCATCATTGTAATGCTCCATTTTCCCTGGTATCTCATTTCCATCTCTTTAATGTCTTGATGGAATTGTTCACCTTGTTCCTCACTCACAGCTCCCAAATTTTCAGGAAAGTAGTCAAGGTGGGACTGGAGGAAATACACTTTCAAACTCATCAGGCAACCTAAAGCTTGAAATGCTTTTCGGCATTCGTCCGACGATCTTTTTGTAGTGAGGATCTTTGTTATTGCCTAGAAATTTCTGTACGACTTTTTTAAATACAATCTACCCTTCTTTTTGAGGATCCGTCATGGTATTGAAAAACTCTTGATCAACTATAAATCTTCTAATGTCTGGTCTGACGAACACACCTTCCTTCAATTTTGCCTCCAACAGGCCTGGAAACTTGGTGACCAAGTATTTGAAGCATTCTCCATCTCCTTAGAAGTGATTTTACGAATTGCTTCATCAATCCCAATTTTATGTGAAGAGGTGGTAGAAGAACTTTATGGGAAGGTACCAAAGTTTCTCGGAGGACATTTCTTTCACCGACTGTTGGCACCCTCAGCTGCCAGCTCTTCTTGATCCAGTGATTTTGTCGGTCTCGACTGTCCCATAGACACAGAAAACAAGGATATTTGGTATACCCAGCTTGTTGCCCGAGCAGCATGCACAAGACCTTCAAGTCCCCACACACTTGCCAACCATGGTCTTCATATTTAAGTTTACGAAGAACCAATTCCAAGATCTCGTAGGTTTCCTTCAAGTGTACGGAATGACCTACAGGTATGGAAGCGTAAAAACCGTTGTGGAGTAAAACTGCTTTGAGACTTCTTTTTGAAGAATCTATAAAAAGACGCCATTGCTCTGAATCATATTGGATTTTAAATTGACCCATCAGACCTTCGACATCGATGCAATAAACCAACTTGTCTTCCTGGGTGAAGTAAGGAACGAACACCTTTTCACGATGTCTGAACCATGAAGATGACACTCCTGGCAACAATAAATTCCTGCTTTTCAGCCTTGATCCGAGTAACTCAGCGGCATCTTTGGGAAGATTCAAGTCTCTTACCAAATCATTCATCTCCTCCTGAGAAAACAATTTTGGTCTTGTATCATCTTCAAAGTCAGAACTTGATTCGTCATCTGGTTCAAGTATGACTTCACCTTCATCGGAGCTAGGTATCTCTTCCAAGATAGCAGGGGGCTTGTGTACTGGTATATCTGTGCCATGGGGGATGGGATGAATTGCCGAGTGAAGATTGGGGTATGAAATGGAATGCTTCCATTTGGAATTAAACCCTTTCACATCGCATGAACAAAAGTAACAGTCGTCACTATGGTTCTTTTGCTCTCGCCATACCATAGGAATCCCATAACGGAAAGATTTTTTCTTACCCTTGAACCAGTTTCTGGGGTCCTCAACACACCGTTTGCACACTTTATGAGGCGCCCAGACTTTATCTTGATCTCCAATTTTTACACATGCAAAGTATACTTTTTTTACAAAGTCTGTAATATTCTGCTGTTGCTTCAACACTGTATATTCACCACAGATGAAACAAAAACTGTCTGGCGAATTAATACACTTTTGCGGAGCCATAACATAACGGTTGAAGAATGACGAGCTAACACAAATTGCGATGACAACATGTGAACAGCCTAGAACCAAGAACCTGATGATGATTCGTGCACAAGTGTGGCATGCAGGAGAGAGCAGCTCTGTGTCTGTACACGAGACGTCACAGTGCTGGCCACGCCCCCCTGCACTGACTGGAGCTGCTGCTATCTGCCCTGTGTCTCCCTCCCACTGGATTCTTTTTTTTTTTTTTTAAATTCTTTATTTTCGTTTTATAACAACAAAGGAAAGGAAGACATACAGCTAAAAGACAAATACATAACGTGTAATACATACACCAAAGTAAACCCCTACCACCCCCCTCCCCCCTGCTTCTTCTCTAGAAAACTAAGCATTCCCGAAGCGGGCGTGTACTTACATTATTGTATTACAAAACCTAACGGTGATCTAAAACATGATGAGTGCACATTATACAGGCATGTTGGAGCAATGAGCAGATTGTACATAATCATTAAGCATCTGCCATTTAGACAAGCAAGAGTGAGTTTGGACATGGGGAATAGCTCTCCGAGGTATCTGCTCATATTTACTATATAAGCAGATGAGGTTCCACCATTCATTGACAGTAAGTCGAGAGCTATCCTTCCAATTCCTCGTGATTAAGCATATGGCTATACCCAGCATGAAATCAAGGAGAAAGCGACCCTTCTTAGGAAGAGAGGGGACCTCCGCCACAGAGCGGAGTCCCACGACCTTCCAAGAGAGAGGTCCATGAAAGTGTAAGATAGATTGAATACGACCCCAGACCCGCCCCCAATAGACCTGCAGTTGAGGACATTCATAAATAACATGAGCGAAGGTTCCCACAGCAGTATGGCAAGACCAACACAGGTCCCTAGCATTTGGGTTCCATTTGGCTATTTTTTCTGGGGTATAAAAGCATCTGTGTGCAAAGAAGAAGAGAGTTTGGGTAACAGAGGCAGACCGGGAAACCCGCACTACTTTACTCCAAAAAACGCTCCATTGCACAGGGGTTATAGTGGTTTGCAGTTCGCGCTCCCAGGCTTGTTGAGCTCTAAAAGTGTCCGTATCTGTACCCTGACAAATTATTTTATAAAAGTTAGAGGCTACCCCATGTGTACTACTGATGGAGTGAACTGTCTCTAATAGCCCATCCTCAGTAGGGGCAGAGGGCGGCATGATTCGAGCACTTTTGAGGCAGTGTTGAAGCTGCATCAATTGAAAGTAGTGTTTCGCTGGTAACGCAAATTCCTTTTGTAAATCAGAAAAGGTTTTCCAACGAGCTGCAGAGAAAAGCTGTTGGGGTGTCCAGATCCCCCTGGAGTACCAGGGTTTCCAGGCTATTGTTCTATTTAGGACTTGAATTCTGGGGTTATTCCATAGCGGGAGTCCGTCCTGAGGACATACATTCGGGCCCAGTGATAGAATGAGAGTGTTAAAGGCCGCAAGAGTATCGACAATCATTGGTGGATGGCGGGTGTCTACTTGATAGGACATACCGGGGAGATGGGTCAACGGAATTGGGCTACTAAGCTCCTCTTCTATGTCAAGCCAAACTGGTCGGTGGTCTGTTGAGGTATCTAGCCATCGGGCACCTTGCTTAAGTAGAAAGGCTTGATGATATCTAAGAAAATCAGGAAATCTGGTACCCCCTCGTTCCTTTGCAGACTGCAGTTTATGTTTAGCTATCCTTGGTGGTTTGCCCTGCCAGAGATAACGGACGAGAAGGCCCTCAATATCTTTATAAGTATGTAACGGAAGTAAGCATGGCAGCATTTCTAAAATGTAGTTCACTTTGGGGACTATCATCATTTTCACAGTTTCTAAGCGGCCCCACCATGTGAGAGATAAGGGAGACCAACGATTTGTGAGTTCACGGACTTTGGAGACTACCTCTTTGGCATTAAAACTGATAGTGTCTTCTAAAGGAGAACAGTAATGGACCCCGAGATACTTCACCATGCGGGATTGCCAAAGGAAGGGAAAGGCCTGCATGTCAGCCTCATGTACCCAGCGGTTCAGTGGGAATGCTACAGATTTGGTCCAGTTAATTTTATAGCCCGATAATTGTGAGTATCCGTCAATCAGATCCAAGACAGCTGGAACCGAATCGAGGGAAACGAAGAGCATGAGGTCATCTGCATATGCAGAGAGTTTAATCTCCCTATGACTAAAGGGGACACCTCGAATACGTGCAGACTGTCTAATAAGGAGGGCTAGGGGTTCAAGAGCGAGATCAAAAAGCATTGGTGATAGGGGGCAACCTTGACGCGTGCCTCTTTGGAGGGTAAATGGCTGAGATTTGATGGCATTTACACAAATACTGGCGACGGGTTGAGTGTACATGACTTCGAGATATCGGAGGAAGCCCTCTCCAAAGCCATACCATCGGAGAACTGCAAATAAGAAGGGCCACTCTAGACGATCAAAGGCTTTTTCGGCATCCAGGGAAAGACCCACCCATGGATGATCGAGATTGGCAGCACTAGATAACACATGGCACAAGGTCCGAGCATTGTCAGCAGTTGATCTGCCGGGTATAAAACCGCATTGGTCGGGGTGAATTAGGGTAGCCATCATGTCAGATAGCCGGGTGGCCAAGACCGTTGCGAAGATCTTATAGTCGGCATTAAGTAAGGAGATTGGACGGTAGTTGGCGGTCAGTAGCGGGTCTCTGCCTTCTTTCTCAAATACAACCACATTAGCTGCAGAAAAGGATCCCAAAGAGGATGTATCTACCGCAAGGGCAGTAAAATAGAGTTTTAAATAGGGAACTAAATCTGCACTGAACGTTCTGTAGAATTCGGTCGGGAGACCATCGGGCCCTGCGGCACGGCCCGAGGCTGTTCGTTTTAGGGCAGATTGGATCTCTGAAGTAGAGAAGGGTTCATCCATCGCATCCCTATCATCTTCAGAGAGGGTCGGCCGCTGAATGCCAGAAAGCAATCGCTCGAATGTCTCTGACGAGAACTCACATTCAGATTGATATAGGCGAGTATAGAAATCCCGAAAGAGCTCTACAATGTCGGAGTCTGTGGTCACTATGCCCCCTCCCTGTGGAGCTCGAAGGGCCGCAACGCGTTTGGCTTCTTTTTGACCTTTCAAGGCATTGGCTAGGAGTCGACCGGCTCGGTTATTTTCACGATAATATGTCCCTCGCTGAAGCTCAATACTCTTAGAAGCTGCAGTTGAGAGGATTGAATTATATTGAAAACGGAGACGCTGTAATCGAATTAATACACATGGGTCAGTGCGTGAAGTTAGAACTCGTTCGCCTGCTTTTATTTGTTGGTCTAGTATGAGCAGCTGCTGTTTACGTTGTTTCCGCAGGCGGATTTGATAGCTAGTGATCGTTGCCCGAATGGCCGCTTTGAAGCCCTCCCACCAAGCCCAATTCGCAGTATCTTGGGGTAGATTAAAATGGAAGTAATCCTGTATGGCTACTCGAATTTCTGACTGGAACTCTGGCTGAGTTAACAGGGCTCTATCAAAGAACCAGGCTCCCGAGTTTCCCTGGGGTGCAGTAGTGTGTAATTGAAAGGAAATGGCAGCATGATCTGAAATATGTTGGGAGTGAATCTTTGCAGTGTCCACCTGAGGAACTAACAGTTTTGAGATTAGAAAGAAGTCTATGCGAGACTGAGATTTATGAGGGGAAGAGAAGAAGGTGAAGTCAAGCTCATTGGGGTGTAGTAACCTCCATAGATCAACTAAAGCAAGATCCTTGATCAGGGAGGTAAGCGTGGCGTGACTCTTGGGGGGACCACTCGTCCTAGGCGGCTGTTTATCAATCAGGGGATCAAGGACTAGATTGAAATCCCCCCCAATGATCAATGAAGTATTAGCAGAAGCCTGCGCAACCTGAGCAATGGTAGCAAAAAAGGCAGGGTCATCAACATTAGGAGCGTAAAGGCATATACATGTAACTTCTAGGCTACCTATCTTGAGGTGAACTCTAGACCATCTACCTTCTGTATCTGAGCTAGTCGCAATAACAGTAGCATGCAAAGATTTCCTAACCAGTATGGCAACCCCACATTTCTTAGAAACGGCTGGGGAATAAGCGGCCACCATGTAAGGTTTAATATTGAGTTTAAGAGTTTCCTTCGAATTTAAATGCGTTTCTTGGAGAAAAATCAGATCCGCTGCTTCCTGACTGAGGTAGCTTAGGATTTTCTTCCGTTTTATCGGATTATTGATGCCTTTTACGTTCAATGAAAAAATCTTACATGGTGCCATCAATCGGTAATAGACATTTTAGGGAAGGGCGCTTGATAGCATAGTACATAAGCAGAATCTGTACAACAATGTCATAATCACCGAGTATTCTAGCTAATACACCCCATATTGAAAAGTATGTACCAACGTATCTTAGAGAAGAAGCAAAACCCCCAAAGAATATGGCGACCATGTGTCTGCGGGAGGAGGCCCTAGAGAGGAAATAGAAGACATGTAAAAAAAGAAAAGAAACACCAGAGTCCATAATAACACTGTCTCTGATACTCATCGAGGCTACTGTGGGTAGATGGAGTCGGGTCACAGATACCATCAAGAGTAAGGCAACAGACTGCCCACGCCAGACTCTTTGCTAGGCTGCGGCAGGTCCAATATGGCAGATACAGCGGATATGAGGAGACTTGCAGGAATATTCTGGAAGTCAGCGCATCAAGTCGGCTTCTTTGGAATCCAAAAACTCCGCTAGTAGATCAGGGTCCTCGAATGTTCTTGTCTGATTGTGAAGCGTGACTCGGAGCTTGGCCGGGTACATCAGGCCATAGCGTGCTTGTAGTAGTTGAAGCCTCGGCCGGAATTCCAGAAAGCGCTTTCGGCGGTCGACTGTGGGTTTAGACAAGTCGGGATAGAAGGAGATCTTGTGGCTCTCAAACTCCATATGGCCCTTTGCCCGAGAGGCACTTAGAATTTGCTCCACGTGTTGATATCTCAATAGTCGAAAAATGATAGGCCGCGGGGTCTTCCTGTTGAGCGTTATGCTTGTGGGTACACGATGAGCGCGATCAATCTCCAAATCTTTGGTAAAGGTGATTTGGAGCAGGAAAGGGAGGATTTTGCATAAAAACTCTTTCATGTCTCCCGATTCCGCTCCCTCCGGTATGCCCACGAGTCGTATGTTGTTGCGGCGCGCTCTATTATTGCCATCTTCCACCTCTTTCTGCAAGGCCCGCACCTGTCGTTCAACTTTGTCGAGTTTGGACAACCGGGCCGCATGGCAGTCCAATATGCTCTCCATTTTGTCCTGACGCGAAGAAAGCCCTTCTAGCTTGCTTTGCAGCACACCAAAATCGTCCCGCAGCGCTCGGAGTGCTTCCCCGTTTGCCTGCACAAGGTTTTTGACCCCTCTAATCTCTACGAGGATTTCCTGCTGCATTTCGGGGCCCTCGCACAAGGCCGGCCCCTTCTGCGGGGACGGAGGTTCAGTTTTGGAACGTTTGCCGTGAGAAGCCGCTGGAGACCCAAATTCCAGGCGCGTTGGTTTGGTCCCCGCCATCTCACCAATGTGCCCCGGCAAGATCAGAGTAGAAGTTCCAAGTATATGAGGTGTTAATTCAGGATTCTGAGTAGGCCTCTCGGGAGCCTCAGCGTTATGCGACCATCCCGCTGGACATCAGGCTCCGCCCCCCCCACTGGATTCTTCAGGAAAGATTAACCCCTTCTACCATTAGAAGCACAGACTTAAAACTTGCTTAGCTTATGTATATATTGCTGACCATCAGATTTACAGTGCTATATTTTTTTTACATAACTCGGACAACACCTTTAAGGTTTTTTTGGCATTTTATATCTTAAATGCACTTTTGTGAATTAATTAATAGTAATTTGAAAAAAATTGATAAATTTGAAGATAATTTTGCATGTTGTGGCAAATCATGACGTCTAGGAGTTTTTTCAATATTTTATTTGTTTTCAGCACACCAAAATACATGGAAATTAGATGAAAATAATCAAATAGCTTTTTAGTCGCAGACCTATGTAGTTGAATGATGTTTGTGTGTCCTCCAACAGGTGGGTGATGTCGCCCGCAGATGCACCTAAGTAGATGTGCTGTGTGTCCCCGCTGCCCTGTGTCAGAATAAGGACAAACACTGTCTTAGTATGCTAGATGCAACATCAGGGCACATTGCAGGGAGTCAAACATCAGTATCGACATAATTAAATGTCACACAGGCAAACATAACATGATCACAACACAGAACACTGTGCATGTTGTGGACATTTGGAAATGCAACTGCAGACGAGCGTCTCCAATGGATATGGTCATGTCCATGCCCATATAATACAGGCGTATCACAGCTGCACCCCATGTCCATCAGTGTTGGTGCACAGAGACCCAACAGGAAAGGTCCATGAAACAAACAGCAAAACACAAACATATAAAGACAGATGTCACATCCAAACGATCCAAGTTGCAACCTACTGTGTGTCTGCAGCAAATGTCTGGGATCCTCAGAGGCAGGCACAGTCTACAACACATCACAGTAAAGGCAGATGATGTCATAAAAATGTGTCAAATTACCATATACCCATGTACAGCCAACGTTGCCGCATGTCCAAATTATGGTGATATCTGGGACACTTAAATGCTGTTGTGCAGTGGTCTGTCAACACACATGTGATAGGTTAACCCACAACATGCAACACACGTGCACACTGTGCACAAGGTCAACACCAGTAAGGTAGAGATAGCACATGCACCACCGCTCCACAGGTGTGCAAACCCTACCCACCACATGATAATACAAACTGCATGCACACTGTATCATAACAGAGCCACCCCCAAACACACACACACACACAGTATGAGAAGGTGAGCATGCCACCAGTAACATATGGCCTGTATGTGCACAATTGGAGAACAGTGGAGCTAAAGGACTTGCAAATGCTATGATACACTGCTGTTGGCCGATGCTACAATGTCAGGGAAGGGTGTAAGTGCGGCCCACTACCAGAACACCTAGGACATATAGACACATGCAGCTCTGTTGGATGTGTCCCAGGGACAGTGCTGGAGAAAACAAACTGGGCACGAACACATGTGGATATGTGTGGCCAACATCAACATATGGGGTACAGGGGAGCACGCTAAATAGGTCATCCACAACATATGTGCATTAGACAGATAACCTCTGACATGTGCTGCTCCTGACTGTCCACACAGATGAATTACCTGTATGTCCACCTACCCCAGTATCCTCCACGTTGAATGAGGTACACACAGCTGCCACTGCATTTCAGCACCAGGAAAGTTACCAAGCATGTCCTGCGGATTGAGAAACACAAGGGAAACACACATATGCCATGTTGGAGCTGTGCAACAAACACACCAGCTTCACGTCCCCAGTTCTCATAACCCCCTAGATCTGTCACAGTCTGGCAGTTCATCATGACACTGTACCTAATTGCCCCCACCCAAACCCGCCACTGACGCATCCCTGGCCAATAAAAGGGCCTGTAGCCTGTCCATCCCCTTTGTGACCTCTCTGCTTCCCTCGAAACCGTTGACCACAACCGTCACCTTGCTACCCTGTACATGCTCAGCCCAAAGGTCTCAGTACAATCCTGCTTCCCCATATGTCTCCCATAGCACCTTCAGTATGTGTTCCTGTGGGTCCTCCTCCCCTGCTGACCCGCTCCCAGGTGCTGTATGAAAGGGATATATGCAGGGGCTGCTACATTCCCCTGGCCCCATACCCAGTTCCCTGGTGCAGCAAGTACATCCCCTGGCTATCAGTAGCAGCTGTACGCTGATGTGTCCCAAAGATATCTCTCCATGCCTGAACTATGTTTGGCAATCCACACCCTGATCTCAGCTTGCTCCCTGACATTGCTGGCTGCAGGTTCCCCTGCTGCATGAATTGAGCATGGCCAACACCGGACATCTGGTCATCACCCCTACACCCTCCCCAACCTTTACAGTGTCTGTGTATAGGTTGGAACACCTTCTGTCGGCATGGTCTTCAAGGTAGCAGTTCTCTATGACCCCTCGCTCCCCTTCCCCACACATACCCATCATGTAGCTAAGGCCTGCAGTGTCCTCCTAGATAACATCAGAAAGATTCCTGCCGTCAATCCAGAACACACAAATAAAACGCTAATGCCCCCCTTCATCACCTGCCATCCTGGTCACTGTAACCTACACCTTGCTGGTCTTCCTCAAAATCATCTCTGTCCGCCGCAATGTATGCAACACTGTGCTGCATGGCTAAGCTACCGGCAGCCTCAGCATGGCAATAATACTCCACCTGTCAGGACACCTCACAGGCTCTAGGAGAGGACAAGACACACCTGCTGATCTTTACATGGAGTCACTCTGTGGTTGCCCTTTACCTTGACTCACATAACCCAAGTACTACAAATACTACCATTACTGAACATGTAAACAGTGCTAACATCTATATGCATCGCCATACCGAAACATGTAATGCACAGTCCCTGCTCATCAGAGTGTACAATCCAATCAATCCCCTCATATCCCCCAAATGTGATCCCCACACGTCAAGGCAACTGGTCCTATCTATGGGCCGCTCCCCCACTGTTAATGCGGAACCACACACCTGTCACCTTGCAGAACCCAACGCCTGGAACTAACTACCTGTGGCTTCAGGGCAGCCACCCTCTCCAACCATCTCAAAAACCTGTATGACAGCCTACCACATCACCTACGCCTAATAATCCTGACTACATTAATCACCTCCACCTGCTGTTGTCCCCTGCCCACACCTTCTGTGTTAGCGGTTGGACTACATTGTAAGCTCAGATGGCCAGGCATTGTGTCAGCAATGCCAGTGCAGTGTTGTGTATGACTGGTAGTGTGATACCAATGCTCAGTAGTAGTAGTAGTACATATATATATCCAAATGTTATTTCCAAAATATCCAGTACTCACATGAGAATAGCTCCTCAATCAGCTGCCGTCTGAGTGCTGCGCCCTCATGTGTGTCACCATGTGTGTCACATGTGTGTACAGGAGGGCATGTTGGATTGTCTTCCAGATCTTCATTAATTTGGACATCGATATCATGCCTGGGAGCAATGTTGTGCAAGATGCAACAGGCAATAATGATCTCTGCCACTGTCACGGGTTGCTATTGTAAGGCCCCGCCGGTCTTATGCAGACACCTGAAATGACTTTTCAAAATGCCAAAGTTGCGCTCAATGACGGAGCGACTGGAAGCATGGGCCTCATTGTATCTCATCTCTGCATGTGTCCATGGTAGACACACAGGGGTTAGCAACCAGGGCCGACACCCATATCCTGCATCACTTGTAGAAAGAAATTTTGAATGTTAAACCAGGAGCTGATGTCCACACACATGCAAACATGAATGTACGTGCAAACCCACAGCACTTACAGGTCAGACAGAAACATAGGGGAACACATGATGGGACACACCAACTATGTGCCAGTGTCTGGAGGTGGGAGATACAGAGTACGTGGGAGGTAGAAGGAGTGCAAACAACATTATCCTGAACCACAGCAGACACATGGGCAGACGCCAGAGGCCAAAATGTAGTAGCGCCAGCCCTGAACACATCAGAGACACACATGCAATGCACCCTGGACAAGGGCAGAGATGCACACATGTGCAAGCATGTGACGGTCATGCTACTGTACACACACAGATGGTGTGACAGGAACAGGTACTCCACCATGGCAGGTAGGATGGCATAGACAACACCACACTGTTGATAAACATGAAGCATACATGTGTGTCGTACTGTGCCAACCCAAACACACAATGTCAAATGGCGTGAAATGTCAAAGGTTAGTGTGCCACCAACACACAGCACCGCAGCACAGAAGACCTGGAGTGATCCCCCCCCCCCCCCGCTTCAGCTCTCACACACACAGATGACATACACACACAACTCGGGACACATGTCAAAGACAGACATGTGTGCAGATGGCTAGTCAGGGGTACACAATGTGCATGTCAGAGATGACAAATACCCACCCAGCAGTATATAGTCCTCAAATTGACTGGCCTCAAATTGTCTGTACAATGCTGAGTGACACAGGATATAGGAGTCATGGGTGGACCCTGCAAACTGCAGGACCACATTCAGAATACGCATACCTGCATCACATACAACCTGAACATTCAGGGAGTAGTAGTGTTTGCAGTTGCAGAACACTGCCTCCCTGTCTCTGGGCGGGACCAGGGCAACATGTGTGCAATCAATAGCTCCCATCACATGTGGTAACCCAGCAAATGCCTCAAAGGCCTGGCTCAGGGTCCCCCATTGTTGCCTAGTGTCAGGAAATGCAACGTAATTCCCCACCCGGATGATCATGGCATGCAGTACTTGGTGGAGACAGTGTGAGAAGGTAGGGTGGCTCATGCCACCCACTGCGGCCACAGATGACTGGAAACAGCCAGAGGCAAAGAAATGTAGGGCACCAAGGAGCTTGACCAAATCTGGTATGGCATGTGACCGACCAGTCAGGGGCTTGAGGTCAGGTTTTAGATCCTCATAGAGCTCCCTAATAGCTCCTGTGCTCAGGTGGTAGAGGGAGATTACCTTGTCCTCACGCATATCCTGGAGCTGGGCCCTGGGCCTGTAGAGGCAAGGCTGGCAATCCTGCAACTCAGAACGCCTCCTGCACCGTGCTGGCAAAGCCCCTGCCTGGCCTGCCCCCACAGCTGCAGGTCGATGTTGCAGCAGAACTGCACCCCTGCCCCATGCTCCAGCCCCATTGACACCATCTCCCCTGTCAGGCAACCGCAAGCCCTGCACATCCCCCAGTGCACATGCAGCAACCACAAAGCCCACCATAGTGGACACTATAAACATAATCCCCCTCACCTACTCTACCTCATGCTAACCCTGCCACTCACCTCCCCCACCACACACCAACCCGCCGATCAACTCCCTCACCACACACCAACCCCGCCGCTCACCTCCCCCACCACTCACCAACCCAGCCGCACACCACACCCGCAACCGACCAACCTTGCCACCCATCTCCCCCACCACACACCAACCCTGCCACCCACCTCCCCCACCTCACACCAACCGTGCCACCTACCTCCCCCACCACACACCAACCCTGCCACCTACCTCACCCACCACCCACCATCCATGTCACCTACTTCCCCTACCATTCACCAACCCAGCCACACACCTCCCCCAGCACTCACCAAGCCTGCCACTTGCCTCCCCACCACACACCAACCGTGCCACCTACCTCCCCACCACTCACCAACCCTGCCACTCTCCATGCCTAATCTGCCTCTAACCCTCTGTTCGCTTCACCATCAACAATGCACGCCTTCAAACTCACTTGCCTGCACTAACCCCTCAGCGTGTACCAGGTGTTCATGTTAATTTATGGTATATGTTTTGCCATCTGCATGTGTGTGCGCACGTTGTGCATGCACAGAGGTGATGCAAAGGGTGCGTATGCAGAACAGTGAGCTGCACATGTGCAGACACGTACACCTCTTGCGCAGGTGCAGTGCACAGTTCTGCTATGCCCTGTCACTTGTAGGATGCGCGTGGAACCAGGTGCCACAGATGCGCAGATACGTACAGCGCATGTGCATGTGTGGCACCTGTTGCCGCGCATGTCCCAAGGGCGACAGGGCATAGCAGAACCGTGCGCCGCACATGCGCAAGAGGTGTACATATCTGCGCATCTGTGGCACCAAGATACGTGCAAGCCATAATGGACAGTCTGGTGGGAGCTGCCGCTGCATATGTGTATGCCTCCCACGCAAATACGTAGCCTGCATGCGCATGTGCAGCACCTGGTTCTGTGCCCATTCTACATGCAACAGGGCTTAGGGAACCATGTACTGCACATGTGCGGCACATAGTTCCGTGTATGCACCCTATGCATCATCTCTGTGCATGCGCAATGCACGCACACACGCGCAGATGGCAAAAAATACCATAAATAAATGTGAACACCTGGTACACGCTGAGGGGTTAGTGCAGGCGAGCGAGTTTGAAGGCATGCGTTGTTGATGGTGAAGCGAACAGAGGGTCAGAGGCAGGTTAGGCAAGGAGAGTGGCAGGGTTGGTGTGTGGTGGGGAGGTGAGTGGCAAGGTTGGTCGGTGGTGGTGGTGGTGAGTTGCTGGGTTGGTGTGTGGTGGGGGTGATAAGAGGCAGGGCTGGTGAGTGGCTTAGGTGGTGAGGGCTGGTGAAGGTGACAGGGGAGGGGGAAAGGGCCACAGGAGGTCAGACAGCTACGAGATGCAGAGGAAGGACAGGGAGAGCAGGGACATGCTGTGGCTGGCCATGACAGGTGGGGTGTCAGGGGAAATGCCATTGCCGCAGTCCCCAGAGACGGGAGGGATGGGTCAGCCAGAGTCCGAGGTTGCAGGCCCATCTGGTATGTCTGACCCCACCCAAGAGCAGCCTGAGGGGCATAACACAGGCAAGTGTAGGCAGACACCTGTGCCGGATGGGGAGAGGAAGAGGGCCATATGATTCAGCCAGCAGGAAAATCACAACCTGCTGGCAAGTGTCCTCGAACACTATGAGGAGCTGTATGGGCACATGAGCTCATGCACAACTGTGAGCGTAAGGACCCAGGTGTGGGAGAAGGTGCAAGGGGCAATGGCGCAGGCTGGGAGGCCACCAAAGGACCTTGACAGCCTCTGTAAGAGGTTCAATGATATCAGGCAGGGGGGGGGTCAGTGCACATATGACTGCAGAATGCTGACATGCTAGCAGCATTGGCGAGGGCGGCCCCTTCATCCCAAGCCTCATGCCCCTGGATCAGCAGTTTTCTGAGCACCTAGGCCCAATCTACTTGCATGGTCTCTCCATGGCGCTGGACACAGCTGACCCACAAGCAGAAGTGTTCAAGACATGCAGCACACATACAGCTATGTACCACGCACACACTGGGCATGCCATGGGGTGGGGTGGGCCCATGTCCTGAGAGAAGATGTGGCTGAACAGATGCAGAGGAGGCCACCAGGGCAGCAACGGGTTGCAACGTGTTCCCAGGGGGGCCATGACAGGAACCCGGGGGCGTGTACCAGACATGCACAGTAGTGGATATGATACAGCACTGAACAGGTGTCCTGAATGAGGGGGGACACACAGTCGGCCATGTGGAATGACACCCCTCCCCCACCATGCACACGTCAACACACTGCTCCCAAGACAGGGACAGCCAGCACCAGCACCAGAAACATAACAGCCCATGAAGGGTGTACCCCTACAAACCACATATGTCACACACATCTGACACATGCATGGATGCAGCATCATGAAGCCTTGTCGCAAAGGCAAACACACACAACATGCAAACCAAGCGACAGTGAAACCGAGTGCCCTGGGGGATCCACTCCACATCCTACGATCAGAGCCAGACAATATCAAGATATGTCCTGTCCATGGACAGATCACAGCACATTGACAAGGGATATATGCAGCTGAGCCCTGAGATGAGCTGGGGTGTATGTCACACAGACATCGCACACGCACGACACACAACACTGCTGGCATACTGTGGGAATCTGAGGGAGAAGTGGCTCAGTGGTTGGGACAGGTTACCTCAGGCAGGAGGGACTGGGGTCTCTAGTCCCTTGGCCACTCCTTGTGGCCTTGGGCAAGCCACTTAACCCTCCATTGTCTCAGGTACACTTAGATTGTGAGCCCTTCGGGGACAAGGGAATAAAAAGTACCTGTTAGTATACATGTAAACCACACTGATTCTAAAGAGTGCGGTATAAAAAGAAAGAAAGAAATAGAATACAAAATAAAATAAAATAAATCTGCAGATCAACATCTCGAGGGCATGAGGTGCACAGCACAAGCACAGTAACAGACCTGTCATGTTACATTGTGACAATTCGCAACAGACCCATTGTAGCCCCTGCCATGCATCTGCTGTTCACACTCACACATCCCTTTGCCCTGTCAGCTCTGCACACCCTGTAAGCTGCAGATCTGTGGTCCCTTATGGCCCTGCATATACACCGTAATGCATGCAGTCACTGATCTATAACCTGTCAGCTGGCCATCACACCGTGGCTGTGTTTCCAGTAACTATCTCCATGGAACAGCGGGTATAGATGTTGTATTGTCCTCCAGAGAATGTATGAATGATATGTGACCCTCATACCCATGGGGCCCCCAACTACGTGATGTTGCTAGGTGCAGACTATAGATATTGCATTGTTCCTGGCCTGGGCAGTGAGAGGCGTACATGCCCAGTGACACCGCGGAGTATGTTGTTCATCTTGTATCTAATGGCGAGGGATATGTGATGTCACCATGCCATGTGCAATGTACTGTGCACATGCACAGGTGAACCACACACACCAGGCCCACCCACCCCGTGCCACCGCCACCAGCATAGGTGTGGCCTCAGTCAGTCAGGTCTTGTACTGACCACCCGAGGACACCCAACCCATGGCCGTATGTGCAGACACACCCCCACAGACACAGTGTACATACCCTCCCACCCCTATGTCATGTCCCAGCACCAGTCCCAGAGACCTCTGTAACAGATGCACCTGCCCCAACACCGACACCGCCCAGGGTCAAACCCCGAACATGCACCGCGGTGCCGGGTGACACTGTTCCAAGCTCACCCCCCCCCCCTTGTGTGACCTCATGCATGCCAGGGCCCCCCATCCCCAGAACCTGCACCACAGGGTGCATAGTCCTGCATAGTTCCCCACACATGACACACATCAGACAGCACTGCACCAGTCCCCACAAACGTCTCACTGTCCACCACGCCCACAGCAACATCTACCGTCTACACCTGTACCCCACAGTGCATACATGATGCTCACACACACTGTGACAGGCCCCACACTCCTTGCAAGGCCTCAAACACACACTGGCCACAGGTAGCTCTGTGGTCGGAGCCCATGTCTCACACACAGTGCACACCTGGTGCTGTGCATAGTGTGTGCAACACTCGACACACCGACCCCCAAGTCAGACATGACAATCTGGTGCTGCACCCCACACAGCACAATGTGCTGCCCCCTCCCAGGTACAACACAGCTGATACACATGTGCTGCCCCAGTGTAGGCGCTGTGACATCACGTACAGGCGGTACACACATTGCCCATGGTGGTGATGTTACAATGTGCTCTACATATGTGTCTGTGTCAACCCCATATCTACTGTGTACCTTGTTCCACCCCCCCCCAGGTAACATGCAGGCCATCAAGGCAGCCGAGGAGGACAATGGCGATGAGCCTGAACTAGTGGAGGTCAAAGAAGCACTGCATGCAGAGGCTGCCACCAGCAATGCCTTAGACACCCCATGGGCTGATGTGATGCCTGAGGAGGTGGCCATCCAAAAGGATGAACAGACACCACAGCAGAGTGGGTACACAGACACCACAGTGGCTGGGGAGAGGCCCAAGGATGTGGGTGTCAGCCCCACATTGCCACCACCAGGGCCATCAACTGCAACAATGGGCGCTATGCATGTCATCCTCCATGAGCTGCGGGCACATATGTCATCAGCATGCACCAACCCCCAGACACAGTGGTAGGGGCCACACACATTCACAATGACAGTGGGCCTCCACACATACATATGCCCCCCTGGCCATGTCTGGGGTGAGTGATGTGGCACAGTGGGGAATGGGCATGTAATATACATTGGGGTGTGGGCAACGGATGTCTCACAGGTCACACTGTTCTCCACCCACAGGCACTCACCAGACGCTGATAGCTATACAGATGGAAATGTGTGGCCAGCAGCAGGTACAGCGTGCACAATGCCAGGCGGTGCGGGCCCTCATGTCGGCAGTGTGTGGGCTCCACAGGGATGTCAGGGAGCACAACCTGGAGACACAGCAGCTGCGTTGGATTGCCATGGAGATCGCAGCTGGAATAGGCTGGGTGGCAGATGCCCTCAAGGCCATGGCAGGATGTATCCTGCAGCCAGAAGTGACGCCAGAGGCAGCAGCAGTGGCAAGGGATGTTGGGGTTGTGGGAGGGGGTGGGGGCGAGGGCGTGGGTGGACATGCAGGCAGTAGGTCTGTGATTGTACATTGGACTGACCACCACATTAAATAACACATTTATTTATTTGTTTATTTACATTCTCTTATATACCACGCTATTCTGCATCAGTGCGGTTTACATTGAACAAACTGAAATTACATTGAACAGGGCATTATAACTTGAAGATAACTATTTTACAGGGAACATTGGCTATGGAGGGTTAAGTGGCTTGCCCAAGACCACAAGGAGCACCTGTGGGACTAGAAACCCCTGTCCTTCCGGCCCAAGGTTGCTGTCCTCTAGTGGGATTTGAGCCCCCGACCTTCCAGCCTGAAGTACCTTGCCCCAACCACTAGGCCACTCCTCCACTCCATTATCTTTGGTTACCGATGTGCACGTGTCCATTGTTTGTGTCGGGGATTCCATGAGTGGGCTGTCCCAATTGGGGTTACCATGGTCACATGTGCCCTACCGTGTCACAAGCTGGCAGGGTGTCTGCACCAGCAGCAGTCATGACAGAGAGGTCCACACATGCCCTGTGTGCCATGCACCGTGCCAAGTGTTCACAAACATACATATGCCTGGGGTTACACCCTCCCTCTCCCTGCCACCTTCTGTATATGTCTGCTTGTTCACCAACATTGTGGGGTATATCTCTCCTCTGTCACCACAGGGAGGAGTAGCCTAGTGGTTGGGGCAAGGTACTTCAGGCCGGAAGGTCGGGGGTTCAAATCCCACTAGAGGACAGCAACCTTGGGCCGGAAGGACTGGGGTTTCTAGTCCCACAGATGCTCCTTGTGGTCTTGGGCAAGCCACTTAACCCTCCATTGCCCATGTTCCCTGTAAGTATTAGTGTATGTGTCTCATATCCCCACGTGTTAAATGTATCCCTAAATTGTGCTGTGACTGCTTTGATTGAAGGATAAGGCGGTATACAAAACTGTCTAAATAAAATAAAATAAAATATCATCCACATCAGGCTATCTATATGGGTGACCCATCTGTCAGACACACACCAGGGTCACCGTGGCATACTAACCACACATGCTTGGCGGACAGACACGACGTACAGATATACCTAGCTGCTGTCAGTTGTTTACCCCCCTCCAGCACTTGTAGTGAGCCGCTGCTCCTCTACCCCACCAGACCCCATCTTAGTGAGCCGCACCGACTAACACCCTGTCAGACACATCGATCCCCGCATACATCACATCTAGGCTGCATCATGAGTACCACATCCGCACCTCCTCACCATCCTATCATGTGGTGCATCCCTGCTACAGACTGACTATCTGTGACAACGTGAATGTGTCCATGTCTGCTGGACAGTGCAGCACATGGTTACATCAAGATGTCATCAGGGGATACATCCAGCAGCGCACATGGCACTCCACACAGCCTGTTGTGGGGCAGGGTCAATGCATGTGGCACACATACACACTGGGACATGCACACAGGTGTCACACTCACCGCTACAGCATGTATGCACAGAAGAAACATGACCATTGCAAGAGTTGGCTGCCTACACAATGTTTTAATACAAATATGTGTCAGTAGGTGCCATACAACCATTAAAAGGTGCAACAGAACAACACCCTCCCACAGGCAGGTTAACATTACAACTAGTTCATATTTGGCATTAGCCCAGCATGTATATCCGTCTCACATGTTAGTGGGGATACATTTGGCTATTAGGGTTGCCACCTTTGCCATCTGTGTGTCCAATTTAACTACCTTGCAGACACTGGGAGATAGCCACAGCTATTTATGTGGATCGTGCATCCAAACTGGTCCTCAATTATACAATATGCACACGTCATTTCTGACAATGAGGAGGCAGGTTGCACCAACCTATCGCATTGCAGATATCTGGGAAACGGTGCAGCTATACTCATGCATAGACACTTTGATTGTCATACGCCTACTGGATAGAGGATGACTCGGACCCTGACATCCAGGGAGCATGTCTGTGGCCCCATCATGGGCGTGGACGGGTTGTACGCCGCCAGATAGCCAGAGACTTTGGCTGCAGTCTGGGCGCTGTTATTACATTTGTACAGATGAGGTGGGAAACGGGTTCAGTGATGGACATGCCCCGTTCAGGTCCCCCACATGAATCAGCATCACGCCATGACTGCCCACTTCACCGCACTTCACTGACTGATCACAGGTTGACCTCTCCTTAGCTACATCGGGGATGGTCAGACAGGAGTGAGGTTTGTGTCAGCCCCTCAGCAGTCTGTCGCCAGTGCCAGCAGTTGTGTCTTAGGGTGTGGCAGGTACCAAATGAGCCACTGCTGACTGACATACCAGTGTGCAACAGGATCGTGTGGGCGTGGAGGCCCTCAGACTGGTCGACTATGATGTGGTATACGTTGCTCTTCAGCACTTAATGCACTGTCGGCCTGGTTGTTAACCGGGCCCACACATATGTGCGGGGTGTCCCCGAGTTGTTTTTCCAGCCAGGGTGTCTCAACCTCAGTATGCGCCATCCTCTGCTGGTCATGGTCTGGGGCTGCATGGTTGCCAGTGGCATTGTACGTCCGCACATCAGGGATGGGGTGCTCAACGGGGCCCTGTACATCACCATACAGCATCTGTGCTTGTTGCTATCAGCACACCAGCTGGCTCCTGGACAGTTCCTCCTCCTAGTTGACAATGCACCCTGCCAGTGCTCCAGATGGGTGATCAGCTGGACACTGTGGGAGACCATCACATCAATGGACTGCCCTGGCCAGTCCCTAGATCGGAATACAGCCACGATCCTGTGTCACATGGTGGCGTGGGGAATATCCAGGGGGCATCCATTGTCACAGCGTCAGCTGATAGCATCACGCACTGCAGCTTGGAATGGCATTGTCACCGACGGTGACCTTGTCAGACAGCCTCATTCAATGACGGCAAGGTGCACTCTAGTGAACAGGTACAATAGGTGTCACATCAGAAATGGAGCCATCACTGATGCATACATGTGGACATTTGCAAGGTGACATACATTTGTATGAGGGAGACCTGGTGTGCATACATGATATGTGGGAGCATATCTACCGCACTGTATCATTGCCAAACAATGTACATCACATGGTATTCACATAATACCTATCAACAGGCCCACTATGGGGAACTGACCCTGTATTCTGGGCCACACATTCACTGGCAGTTAACCCTAATAGCCAAATGTATCACCTATCATGGTATGCACAGAGGCAGCTACTGAGTGGACCATGACATCAAGTTGCAGGGACACGTGGCTGTGGACACATCTATGTAGAGGGTGTCACAGATCTTTTGGCACAACTGTGGGTCACATGCGGCCAATTCCCAGTGGACCCCATGTGCTGGTCCCAGGTCCCGGAACAGCACAGGGCAGGTGTGCCATGTGCACATGTGTGCCTCACACACCTGGGGGCCCGCTGTGGGGATATGGCTGGGGATGTGCCATGAACATGCCATGATAATGCTGGCAGCGCATCACCTCAGCCATACCCTCAACAGCAGTCATCTGCCTGATGGCGTGGCCATAGTCACTCAGGGTCCGCATAACGGTGCCCATCACCACACACAGGAGACCCACACATTTGCTACCACATCAACACCATGTAGCTGTGATCTGGGTGGTGGCATCTGAATGGGCCCTGTGTGTAGCAATGTGTGGGGGTCCATGCACCTTGGCCATGCACATGGGGCAGGTGGCAGGGGCCCCCAGTGCCCTGTGGTGACCTGCAGCCACCCTCAGGCATAGGCTCCCCCTCCCCACCCTCCATGGCCCCCCTGCCCTCCCCACCCTGGCCGGCCCCCTTGCTCTCCCCACCACCCTCACCCTCACCCTCCTCACCCTCCCACTCCACCTCCCCAGCACCATCCGCAACTCCCTCTTCCCACCCCTCCCCACCCTCTATGTATTCCTGCCCCACATCCATGGCATCCTCTGCCACTGCAGGTACATCCTCCACATCGGTGATTCCAGTGGTCGCGGGGGGCTGCCACCAGGTGGTGTGGGTGCTGAGGTCCCCTCCCCAGCATCTTCAGCCTCTGTGGAGAAGGCAGATATGAACAGGGCATCATGTGTTTGTTACGGCACAGACACATTGTATGTGGCATCACAGGCTGCCGTGCCACTGGGACATGGTGTTGTGCAATGCAGAGGCTGGGACACTCACTGTCACTCCCAGTCATTGCCTCCCGCTGCATGCGGCGGAGGTATCCAGGGCAGTGTAGCCGCATCTCTCTTCCCTTCTTCCATAGGTCCTCTACCAGGGGAGATAATCAATGTTTGCAACCATTAGGGTCCTGTCTGCATGCAATGGGGGCTGCTCCTGCTTTGGGCAGTGGGTCCCATACTAGCTGTTGGCACCACCGCCTGAATGTGTGGGCATGAGGCTGGGCATGTGTGGTGTGACACCTACGTGTCTGTGCGCTGCCTCGCAGCCATCCCATGCCATGTCCCTGCCATCTCCTGGCATGACATGACAGCAACATGGCATGTGCAGCATTGCTATTCTGATCTCCAGGGGGTGTGACTCCATACTCTCAGTGCAGTCATGCACATACCTCGGTGTTGGGCATCCCGTCCCACATCAACAGGAGCCATCACCATGATGCCTGGATGCTGATCCAGCCCCTGGGGTGTGGGTTCAGACACCTGGGGGTGTGGGAGAGCTGGGTACCTGCACCAACATCAGCTACCATTTCACAGGGATTGTTGGTGGACCACTGGAATCTGGTGTGCTGCCTCCTGGGGATGTGGCAGAGCTGGGAGCCTGCAACAGCAGCAGCAGCAGCCATAACACCAGGGTGACGGATAGATCTCTGTGTTGTGGGATGGGGCCGCCTGGGGGTGGGCCACAGCTGGGAGACGGCAACTGCAGCAACCACCATGACCCCAAGATGTGTACTACACCTCTGTCATCAGGTCTGGGGGCTTCCTGGGGATAGGGTGATGTTCCACACATACACAGCAGCAGCTACCATAACACCAGGATGTAGACTAGACCTGTGTCAGCTGGTCTGGGGCCTCCTGGGGTTAGGGCAGAGCTGGGAACCTGCAACAACAGCAGCCACCATAACACCAGGATGTAGAATAGACCTGTGTCAGCTGGTCTGATGCCTCTTGGGGTTAGGGCAGAGCTGGGAACCTGCAACAACAGCAGCCACCATAACACCAGGATGTAGAATAGACCTGTGTCAGCTGGTCTGATGCCTCCTGGGGTTAGGGCACAGCTGGGAACCTGCAACAACAGCAACCACCATAACACCATTATGTAGAATAGACCTGTGTCAGCTGGTCTGATGCCTCCTGGGGTTAGAGCACAGCTGGGAACCTGCAAAAACAGCAGCCACCATAACACCAGGATGTAGACTAGACCTGTGTAATCTGGTTTGATGCCTCCTTGGGTTAGGGCACAGCTGGGAACATGCAACAACAGCAACCACCATAACACCAGGATATAGAATAGACCTGTGTCAGCTGCTCTGATGCCTCCTGGGGTTAGGGCAGAGCTGGGAACCTGCAACAACAGCAACCACCATACCACCAGGATGTGGACTAGACCTGTGTAATCTGGTCTGATGCCTCCTGGGGATAGGGCAGACCTGTGACACTGCAACTGAAGCAACCACCTTGACACCAGGATGTTTGATACACCTCTGTACGCAGGTCTGGGAGCCTTTGGGGCCAAGGGTGATGTCCCACACATAAACAGCAGTAACTACCACACCAACAGGATGACTGCTGGACCTCTGTCATCAGACCTTATGCCTCCTGGGGATGGGGCAGGGCTGTGATACTCCAACTGCAGCAACTACCAGTGCACCATGATGACTACTTGACCTCTGTGATCAGGTCAGATGTCTCCTGGGGATTGTCCAGAGCTGGTAATGTGTCTTAGCAGCAGCCATCATGGCACCAGGATGCCTAATAGAGCTCTGTCATGGGGGCTGCAACTCCTGGGGGTTGGGCAGAGGTGTGCACTGCAACAGGAGCAACTTACATCACACTGCGCTAACCTCTGCACCTCTGCTTTCATGTCTGTGGCTCCTGGGGATTGGGCATACGTGCACACAGCAACATATGCAGATAGCTTGATCACAGGTTTACCCACATACAGGTGTCTCGCCCATGTGGTGCATGTCTTATGTGTTTTGATTGCTGGATATTGTGTTGTACACCTTTTATTTTGTGACCTGTCCCCATACACTTACCTCATGTGGGCAGTCTGCTACACGGTTGAAGTGCCTTGTGATGTGCATCCACACCCTCCTGACGCATTCCAGATCCTGGCATTTTGAGGCACCTGGGAAGAGGCGCGGCTGCCTGGTGCAGATTAATGCTGCCAGCTGTCGTAGGTCGGGGTAGCTAAATGCTGGTTTGCGGGATCGCGTTGCCATTTTGGGGGATGCCCATGTGTTGATGACGCATGCACATATGCTGCACATGCACTGTATCATGCATATGCCGTACCACATGGCGAACTATCTCTGGTGCCACATGAATACACATCAGATACGGCAATTGGCAGCCACAGTGGCTGGCTTTAGTTTACAGCATCGCATGCCTTATGCCAGTTGGCCTGGACCGCATCTGGTGCGCCTTCGATTTTGGTGCCTTATGACATGCTTTCGGCGACACAACGCCACGCCTTTCCTTAGGGTACGGGACAAAAGTTAAAGTGTATTAGGCTTGTGTCACTGATTGTAGAGATGTGTCTGATTGTTACTAACACTCATCTTGCTGTTGGTGCACTGGGGAATCAAACCCATAAGCAGTGACTCTGAGGGCATCGTATTAACCAGTATGCTATGCCTTTTCTCATAGCATGGGCTGACTACACAACAACTGCAGGTCAACCCAGTAAATGTCAGCTGTGCTTACCGGGATCGGTTAGACCCCCAGCTAAGGCACTTTACAGGGTACCTTAGGTTTTCCAGCTGAGGTGATGGTTTATTTTTGGTGGACACACTGATATTTGCTATGGGGTCTATGTACTACACCGTCCTAATGTTACCAGCGAATCTCCCAGCGATAATGTGAGCAATGCCATATAGGGAGGTGGGCATACCGGCATCCACGTAGCATGCACTGTGTATCACCTGATAGGGGGCGCATTGGCTGTTTACACACGGTAACCTTACCTTTGTGGCAGCGCTGTGAGACTATGTATAGAGCTGTAGCCCACTGGTTAATACAATGACCACCAAGCCAGAGGTCATGGGCTCAATCCCTCAGAGGTCTCATCTAATATGGCTGTCTGAGACAAGCCCTTTTGCTGCACGTAACAGTCAGACACATCTCTACAATCTGTGCTGCCATCAGAAACACCCTCACCTCATTGCCATCACCTACAGCACCCTATAAGGGTGGGGGGGGGGGTCTGGACCCACATGTGGACTAGGAGCACCGCCTACTAACCCACCTGCTCGGGGCCAGGATCTGCCACCAACAGACCCCACTCTACATCCTTGCAATGGCGGCAGTGGAGGGACATGATGAAGGGCTGTGGGACCAGCAACCCTGGTCCTGCAGGGGAAGGGGCACCCTGCAGCGCGGTCAATGCAGATCTGTTTGTATCACACAGGGCACTGGAAGTAGATCTGTAAGTGCCCAGATGCCCCCCCACTACCCTCTGACATTCACCAGCAGAAGGCACAGTCAGTCTTCACCCGCTGTACCCTGTAAGGTGCTCCAGTCATACACATGCTAACTGCAGATGGTCTGCTAGTTAGTAGAAAATACATGAGCCTGATAAAACTGTGTGCACCCAGAGGTGGTACATCAGTGATTGGGCCCCAGCCAAGGGAACTGCCAGATATCACTTGAGATAAGCACTATATAGCACTATGTGGGGACCTAGACATGCCATGGTCACTACTCAGTCAGGATGAGAGTGCCCCCCCCCCCCCAGCATGACATGCTGTGGTCACCCTGTCCGTGCAGGTGGTGGTCGGCCAATACAATGTCCCAGCCATTGCCCTATGCCCTGTGAAGATGCATCCTGCCCAGGCTGCCCTGTCCGGTCCATACCCACAGTACCTTGCTCCTCATTATGCACATAGGCAGGCTAACACTGGAAACAGTGCAGGCATTGTGCTCATTAAGGTGTGGGCATCCACAACATACTAGATAGACATACACACACTCCCACATCTATTTCAGCATTGTGCAAATATAGAGGTGGTTGTCAGCCCTGGTCAACACACCAGTCCTGGGCACAGCAAAGGCATTGCTATGGTACTCATTACTGTTGGGGTCACTCTCCGGGGTGGTAAACACTGTCAGAAACAAAAACCAAGACATGCTCCACAGATATCAGAAAGGTTGCTTTGATGGATCTCTGTTAACAAATTGTGTTTCATTTTGGACTTGTTATCTGACATTAATCATAGCAACCACTTGATATATGTGGAACATGTTTCCAAGTTTATGACGGCATTCCTAAGGTATGCAGGTTCTAGTATTGATAGATGCTGCTCCGCGCAGGGCCCAACAGCCTGACTCTCCATGAGGCTTTGGATACTGGAACTGGCCGATGCTCTGGGGCAGAGGTTCCCAACTCCGGTCCTGGTGGGTCCAACATGATTCAGGTTTTCATGCTGTCCCTAATGAATATGCAGGGATACATTTGCATACAATGGGGGTGGGACATACAAATGCATCTCAAGCATTTTTCTTAGGGACAGCATGAGACCTGAATGGTGTTTGGCCCTCTGGGATTGCAGTTGGGAACCTCTGCTCTAGGGACTGCACATGTCTATGGTGAATGTGCTCTGTAGGGTAGAATATAGGCGTTTATGGCATGTTTATTTTATCTGCAAAAAGGTTCCTTTTTTATTACCATGGTTTAGTACTTGGTAATATATAGGGACATGGTCTGCAGGAGCCACAGCTGGGACTTGAACCTGTAACCTTCTGCCCCTGAACACACTGGCTTGGTGGTACTGCACCAAACTGTTGCCACAGAGGCAAAACATTCCCTGGGGATACCATTACTGTTCGTCTAACGGTCAGATGTCTTTTGCAGTGCACGGCACCCACCTAGACAGGGCTTGGCATTGGTCTGGTGTGGGCAGATGCCACTGTCCCCTCCACCACCAGCACCCCTCAAACCACCATGCTGACATGCCCTTATGCTGGTGGTGCTGGTGGTGCGCAGTCCCAGGCCATCCAGTGTGCCGGTAGGAGGCTGCCTATGATGTGTAATCTGGGGTAGGGTTGCCTGCATAGACATCCATGCTTCCCCCCGGCACCGCCTGTGCCTTTTGCGGTATTTGCTGGATACTGTCCCCTGGGACACTGTGGGATACACACACTCGTGGGCATGTTTGACCTTGA
The DNA here is from genome assembly GCA_033557465.1 of Ichthyophis bannanicus. NCBI lineage: Eukaryota > Metazoa > Chordata > Amphibia > Gymnophiona > Ichthyophiidae > Ichthyophis > Ichthyophis bannanicus. The sequence continues at coordinate 107,411,030 of CM066035.1, forward strand.
ACAGTTGCTGATATTCCATTTATGCTTTTCTATGTGTCACCTAGGCATCTGCCTAGCCTGCCCTCTGCCCTAGCTGCCCCACTGCATGTCATGCCTGCAGCCCCCTGTACTCCATGTGCAGCCACACCATAGTGCCCTTTCGTACTTGGGCACTATCTGGTGCTGCTGCACATGTATCGCTACTATCACTGTTCTTGGTCTCCCTGCCTTTGCTGTACATTGCTGACTGAAATGGTTTCTCTCTCCTTCACTTTTGCCTCTAACGCCAGGTTTTCACTTGTGCTATTTTTCAGACCTTCATTTCACAGCGATAGTGTGCCTGGGGCCTCTCCCCGCCCACCTCCACCCATTGACCCTTTCTCTCTGCCCTCTGGGGAGCCTTACTCCACCTTTTCTGTGTCTTAGCGCCGCCAGGGACGTATTTGGGCGAAACGGCACGTTATCGTGCGAAAACGTTAATTTATCGCACAATAACATTATGTATCGCATGAAAATGTTACGTATTGTGTGATAATTGCGCCGCTGCTACGTTATCGCCGTTTAGTAAACATACCCCTAAGGGGGTATGTTTACTAAACTGCGGTAATGCCATTCGCATTAGGTTCTGCGTTGATGATACAGATGCCCATATAAAGGAGTGGGTGGGGCAGCATTAAAGCTGTGTCAGATAAAGCGCGTTATAAGGCACATTAGAAGGCACCTTATTAGGCGCAGTACAAGGCACGTTAGAAGGCACCTTATGAGGCGCAGTACAAGGCACGTTAGAAGGCACCTTATTAGGCGCAGTACAAGTAAAGACTGAAGCAAAGAATTCATTCAATCTCTCTGCTATGGCCTTGTCCTCACTTAGTGCCTCTTTTACCCCTCTATAATCCAATGGTCCAACTGACTCCCTCACAGGTTATTTGCTATGAAAGGTTTTGAAAACATTTTTATTATGCGTTTTTGCTTCCACGGCAAGCTTCTTTTTCAAATTCTCTCTTTGTTTGTCGTATTTATGCCTTGCATCTAACTTGCCAATTCCTATGTTGTTTGTCCATCTGGCTATAGGTTTATGAGTCTGTACGGGGCATGTTCTGCGGCGATAGACAACACAGTTATAGTGGTTGACTATCACTGTCTTAAATTATCCCTAGATATTCACTGCTGGGGCCATATCAGGCCAGCTGTACTGAATATATGATTTCACCAGTTAGCATTTTAGTTAAGGAGTCAGTGGTGATATTCAGACACTGTGCGGATAGGCTTTTAGCTATTTGGTCAGCAGCAATAATCAGCCACTGGCCGGATAGCTAAACCAGCTAAAGTTAGGACAACATTTTTTCTGCTTAACTTTAACTATTTTTCTTAGCTGATTAGTAGCTCAATATCATCGTTGGCCAGCTAACTTTTGTTTCCGTCCCCTCTCTGGCCCAGAATGGTCTAATGCTAAGTGTTTAGCATTGAGGCATTTAACTATGTTAATTGGGGAAATACAGTGGTGCATACCAAGTTTGCAAACTGAGTAAATGTCTTTGAATATGCTCCCTGTATGTCTTTTTCATTCAATAACTTGAAGAGAAAAAAAAAAAACACGGTGTTTTGAGCCACTGGCTGGCAGTATGGTTGTCTGGTTGTTTGGCAACCATTTCAAGAGTTGATCGATTGAAAAGAGACTGATCCCCAGACCAGGAGTCCATGATAGAAAAACAGCAGAGGTAACACCACTTTCTTTATCCAAAATAGTTATTTATGAATCCCAACATGGCCATGTTTCAGTCGAAATTCACTTGTATCAGGAGCACTTATTTCATAGAGACATAACACATATAAAACTCAAAAAATCACCACTTGCATGCCCATGTTTCTCACATCTAATTTTCCCTCAATTAATGGCAATGTCGGGCTTAATAAAAATTTAGTTTGGACTGTGGAAAGTAATGTTAGCTCTGCTGTATTTTCTATTTGTGATTTTTGTAGGGGTGTTCCTTTGTTTTTCTTTTTCTTGTTCCAGGAATCCACGAGATTCGTGCATGTATATCTGTGTGTGTTTAAACTGTAACCCAATTTTTTTTTTGAGAGGGGATCAACCAGTTGTATGAGTAGAAGGGGTATTGCAGCTCAAAGTTTGTAAATTTGCCCACTCCGGCCCAGGGGAAGAAGAAGGATGCAGAAGGAGGTTTTGCTATTGATGGAGGAAAAGAGAAGCAGAAGACCTGCTGGGAATGGGGAATAAGCAGCAGAGCATCCACAGTTTATGGTTGATCTCCCAGTAGCTCCTGGAGAGCTGAGGAATGGGCCCTTTCCAGGGAAGGAGGGAGAGGGAAACATAGTCAATCTGCTCCAAGGCACTGTGAAGGGAGAGCTTGGAAATGGCAGGAGAACTGTGAAGCACCGGGAATGTGTATCCATAATCTCTCTATACCTCCCTCCCCCAAAACTAGCAGTTACGGCAACTGAGCCATCCCCAAGAGACAATCCACGGTCCCTTTTCTTTCTTAAAGAGACCAGTCATAAAACTGAGGAAAGGGGTTGGAGGCAGGGGAGAGGTTGCTCAGAAAGAAGGTGGAAATAGGAGACCTCTACTTCTACCACTGATGTTCCTTTGCAAAAACAATGTGCCTAGCAATAGACATAGCTGCGCAACTCCTGGATGAAACATAGAGGGAACATTGGTGAGATGTTCTCAAGGTTTTTGCCCATTTTGAGGATAATTCTGTAACAGGGGACTTGGGGTGAGGAAGCACATAGACACATGTGTCATGCCTCTGGTTACAGCAGCAGGCTGAGAGCCAGGAATGCCAGGTTTGAATCCCACTGCTGTTTCTTGGGATTTTTGGTAAGCCACTTAACCCTCCATTGCCTCAGCTATATTGTAGGCACTCTGGGTCAGGGAAAATACCTACTATGCCTGAATGTATCTCACCTTGAACTTCTGTAAAAAGGCATAATTAAATCATATTTTATAAAGGCAACATATGCACCCATGTGCCTTTACAAAATAGCTTCCCCAAAAGGTAATACACAAAGGTTATGCCCTTTTAGAGACAGGTGTTACTTTTCCACATGGGCTTATGTACTGATCTATGTGTTTTATAAGATACCTTACAGTCAGGGCCGGCCCGTCCATTGAGCGAGAATGTTTTTTGCACAGGGCCCCGTGTTTCAGGGGGCCCCGCGCAAAAAACATTCTTTTCGAAAAGTAAAATTGAAAAAAAACAACAAAAACCTGTCTGCTGCCGCGGTCGGGGCCGCCGCGGCAGAATCGAGCGTGCCGCGGGGCCCCCCTGTGCACGGCAGAGCCTGCCCTCCCCTGTAGCAGCTCTCTCTTTGGAGCTGAAGTCAGACGCGCCGGCTTGCAGAGCGCGAGGGAGGAGTTTCTCCCTCGCTGCTCTGTTAAGCCCGCGGGGGCTGATGGGAAGTTCCCATCAGCCCCCGTGGGCTTAACAGAGCAGCGAGGGAGAAACTCTTCTCTCGCGCTCTGCTCTGCAAGCCGGCGCGTCTGACTTCAGCTCCAAAGAGAGAGCTGCTACAGGGGAGGGCAGGCTCTGCCGTGCACAGGGGGGGCCCGCGGCACGCTCGATTCTGCCACGGCGGCCCCGACCGCGGCAGCAGCAGACAGGTTTTCTTTTTATTTAATTTTCCCTGGGCTGGGCTGGGGGGGGGAGTTGTTAGGACTGCTAATGGGCTGGGCTGGGCTGGGCTGGGCTGGGGGGGGTTGTTAGGACTGCTAATGGGCTGGGCTGGGCTGGGCTGGGGGGGGTTGTTAGGACTGCTAATGGGCTGGGCTGGGGGGGGGTTAGGACTGCTAATGGGCTGGGCTAGGCTGGGGGGGGGGTTGTTAGGACTGCTAATGGGCTGGGCTGGGCTGGGGGGGGGGTTGTTAGGACTGCTAATGGGCTGGGCTGGGCTGGGTTGTTAGGACTGCTAATGGGCTGGGGGGGTTGTTAGGACTGCTAATGGGCTGGGCTGGGCTGGGCTGGGGGGGTTGTTAGGACTGCTAATGGGCTGGGGGGGTTGTTAGGACTGCTAATGGAATGGGCTGGGGGGGGGGGGGTTGTTAGGACTGCTGCTGGGCTGGGGGGGGTTGTTGGGACTGCTAATGGGCTGGGGGGGTTGTTAGGACTGCTGCTGGGCTGGGCTGGGGGTTGTTAGGACTGCTAATGGGCTGAGCTGGGGGGGGTGTTAGGACTGCTAATGGGCTGGGCTGGGCTGGGCTGGGGGGGGTTGTTAGGACTGCTGGGGGTGGGGGTGGGTTGTTAGGACCGCTAATGGGCTGGGGGGGGGGGCTTGTTAGGACAGCTAATGGGCTGGGGCTGGGGCTGGGGGTGGGTTAGGACTGCTAATGGGCTGGGGGGTGGGGGTGGGTTAGGACTGCTAATGGGCTGGGGGGTGGGGTTAGGACTTGAGGTGGGCTGATGGGGGGGGTTTTAGAACTGGCAATGGGCTGATGGGGTTAAGACTGGAAGTGGGCTGATGGGGGGGTTAGGACTGGTAATGGGGGATAGTGGGGGCTTAAACTGAAAATGGGGTGATGGGGGTGTTAGGACTGGAAGTGGGTTGATGGGGGGCTAGGACTGGTAATGGGTTGGGTGGTTGCTATGACTGGAAATGGGCTGAGTGGAAGGGGAGGCTTGAACTGCAAATAGATGATGGGGAGGGAGCTTGGAATGGAAATGGGCTGTGAGGGAAGGGAGCTAGGACTGAAAATGGGCTGATGGAGCAGCTAGGATAGGACTGGAAATGGGCTGTTGGGGGGAGCTAAGATTGGAAATGGGCTGTGGTGGGGGCTTGAATTGAAATGGACTCATGGAGGGGATAGAACTGAAAGTAGGCTCATTGGGGGGGGGGCTTGGACTGGAATTGGACTGAGTGGAGGGGAGCTATGATTTGACATGGGCTGATGATGGGGCTAGGAAATGACTAGAAATGGGCTGATGGGGGGCTAGGATTGGAAATGAGCTGATGAAGGGACTCAGACTGAAAATGGATGGGGGAGCTAGGACTGGAAATGGGTTGATGGTGGGCTAGGACTGGAAATGGGCTGATGCAGGAACTAGAAGGGAATGGATGCTGGGTGAGACTGGAACTAGAAGGGAGCTGATGTTGGGGGAGGATTAGAATGGGATGGGGCTGGGAGAGTAAAATGGAGAGGGGGAAAATATTTTGTGTGGGAGGGATGAAAAATCTACAATTGGCCTGGTATTGGGAGAGTAAGTGGGGATTGAGGATGGAGGGGTAAAATTTGTGTGGATGAAATAGGAATGAGGAAAGAGCAAAAGGAGAAAGATTAGTATGTTAAAGCAGATGTAGAGAGAGAGAATGGAAAAAAAAAACTAGAAGAGAGAAGAAAGAACAAATGGACAGCAGACGATGGACAGTTAGCAGAAAACATGAAGAAACCAGAAGAAAGTGGCTGGAGCAATTGCAACTGAAAAAAAATGCACAAAAGGTAGAAATATCTCTTTATTTTGAATTTATTAACTGGAATATGAAACCTCTAGGAAATGTGCATCATTAACGTCTGTGCTTTGTTTGGTACAAGAGGAAATTAATTTATAGTTTTATTTCTACAGTGTTGTTGTACTTCCAAGTTTGGCTTTTGGGGTTCCCAGTTTAATTATTGCCTTCCTGTTTCTAAATTGTGATTCCTTGTTTGGTGATGGTCTATGTTCTGCATGTGTAACTGAGCTGATGTATTCTGTTTATGTAATTCCTATTTGACATTGCCACTTGTTCTCTTTCCCCAGTATTCTCTGAAATGTATTGGTTTAATATTTGCAGTGTTGCCTTTTGATAGGTAGGGTATGGTGCTTTGTGAGTCCTGGTAATGCTGTCAGGATACGGCGGGTTTGCTATGGGTTCTAAATGGGTAGCGTTTGTAGTAGTTCCTAATGTGCCTGGCGGTTGGCACTGGATTATAGTAATGTAGAAATCTTTTAGTCTTTCTTTATCCATACACTCATTAAGAGACATGTTTACTAAAAGTTAGTGTATGGTAACATTATGCAAATATTTATGCAAATAAGGCACATTATGCAAATGAGGCCCCGCACTGAGTCTCCGCACATGGCCCCGCACCCCCCTTGGGCCGCCCCTGCTTACAGTACATGCATAAGTGCTGCTTCCAACTTAACTCTGCCCCGGGGAATATTATACATAGGTATGTATACTTTTACTCATGTATACCCCATGGGTAATTTTATGAGTGGCTATATGCATGTAGAATGTTGTTTCACATATATAAATGCCTTATAAAATTAACCTTGGAGTGGAGGAATAGCTTAGAGATTAGAGCAATAGCCTAGCACCCAGAATATCTGGGCTTGATTCCCACAAGATCCTTGTGATCTTGGGTAAGTCACTTTACTGCAGAGCCCCATCTACGTGAAAAACTTTTACTGGAAGACTTGTGAGATACGCAAGCATTGTATAAGTAATTCATTAATAATCTAAACTCTGCTCAGACACAGATGAAGTGAATGCCAAATTTCATGCCTCTGAATCTGAAAGATTTCAGCTTTTGTCACAACTGACTGAGGCAAAATATGAAATGAGGGACATTTTGCAAACTGCTGGAAAGGTGTTTCCTAGAGTCACTGAACAGAGGGAACTTTTGCAGCGGGGATGGCTCATGCAAGACCATGTTTGAAAGGTACAAAGCAGCTATGTGTGAGCGTGATTCTTTAGCAGATCACAGAAATCTGTTAAAAGGGCAGATTCAACAATTTAGACATGGATTAGAACTCTCTGAAGAGATACAAGCCTCCCTTGAATCAGAACTTCAGGAAGTTGAAAAGGGAAGCAGGGATACATCTGAAGTTTTCTCTGAGTCACAGCCAGGGAAGCAACAAATCATTCATGCCAAAACTGCTTCTTTGAATTCCATGATTCGGCCAGAGCTTGATTTTAACTTCTTCCTGCCTTTAGAAACTGCAGAGATTGGGAAATCTCTAGAAGATACCCTTGAGCAGGTTAAATCAGAGGAAGCACCTCTCCCATCTCCCGATACTACAATTTTGAAAGTGGAGAGCCATGAATTCTCTCCACTGACTCTGATAGTGCAGGACAGTCAGGGAGAAAAACAATCTTTCTGGACTCGCTTCACTTAACAGTCTGTGCCAGAGTGGGAAGAAAAACCTCTAGGCAGGATCGTACCTAGACATTAAGATGTCTGCCGTTGCCTGCCGCCGCCACTTTTTCTTCTCTCAGTGGCGGCAAGCAACGGCAGACATCTGAAATGCACCCCTTAAGCTTTCTCGCAGCAAGCTAAGCACATCTGTCCCTCCCTGCTCTGGCACGACATCAGAGAAGGGAGGGACAGATCTGCTTAGCACGCCGGCAACTTACACAGCAGGCACGCCTCTTATTTATTTATTTATTTATTTATTTTAGTTTCTTATATACCGCACTCTTTGAGATCAGCGCGGTTCACATAGAACAAAAACAAAACCAGAACAACAGGCTGTTCGGTATTACATATAACAGGGGTAACAACTTGGAGCAACCTGGGAGAACTATTTACATGGAATATGTAATCTGTTAACTAGATAACATACTCGAACTATGTACATGATTTAGCACAACAGGAGAAAGTCGCACAGGGCGTAATTCAACCTCGGTACGGCCCTGCCTTTAGGCTTCTCTCTCAAAACAGCGCAGTTTCTACGGAACTCTGATTTTTAATTAAACTAGAATGTTTCCTTGCCTGTTAATGTGAGCAGAGACACAGAGCCATTGGTCTTTGCTCAGCAGGAAAATCAAATCTGTACCAAGATCCATTCCTGAATGCTCTCGAAAGCCGGTCTTAAACTTCTTCTTGGCTCAATGCCAACAAAGTTGCATTCTTGTACAGACAGGAATGCCCGACAGAACTTAAAACATGGCAATCTACTTTCTGTCATACCTTGCCAAGAAAACCCAGGGGCTGCTGGATCACCAGGAATCAGCATTGACTTGATGACACTTTAAAGAAAAAATCCCAAAGGTTACTGAACATTTCCGACATGTAAAAAGGAGGTGATAGTGCCTCTGTATAATTATCTGGTGCAACCTCATTTCGAGTATTATGTGCAATTCTGGAGACTACACCTTCAAAATTATATAAATAGGATGGAGCTGGTGTAGAGGGTGGCTACTAAAATGGTTAGTGGTCTTCGTTATAAAGCATATGGTGACAGACCTAAAGATCTTAATATGTATATGTTAGAGAAAAGGTGGGATAGAGAAAATATGATAGAGACCTTTAAATACCTCCGTGGCATAAATGCACAAGAGGAGAGCCTCTTTTGATTGAAAGCAAGCTCTGCAAAAAGGGAATATAGGAAGAGGGTGAAAGGAGATAGACTCAGGTGTAATATGCAGAAATATTTCTTTATGGAAAGAGTGGTTGATTCATGGAATAGTCTCCCATTGGAGGTAGTAGAGACGAGGACAGTATCTGAATTCAAGAAAGCATGGGACAAACATAGAAGATCTCTAAAGGATAAAAGGGGACTATAGTAGTTTATATGGAACAGCAGATTAGATAGGCTAAATGGTCTTTTTCTGCTGTCATGTTTCTATGTAAAACATGCATAGAGATCACTTGGATGCTGCATTAAGAACAGTAGCACCATCCAGTATCCCTACTAATTATTATCAAAAGTAGACTGAAAGTTTTGGCATTTTCTAGAGCAGAGGAGATTATTTCTACAAATCATCTCAGCCTGGAAGTGAAACTCCCTGAGAGGGAAAAGCCCACTGAGCATAAAAACCTCACACAAAGGCAGAATCTTGTCTTTGGCCCCTAAACATTGTACCATGATGTATTAAGAGGATGACAGCCCCAATGGGGAGGTGCCTCTTGCACTCAGCCAGAACCATCATCCTGCAGAAAGGAGTATCTGAACCATCCACCATGAACAGAGAAGAAAGTTAAATCCAAGTTGTAAAAACCTGTTATCTGTAATGTACACTGCATTGTTCTGCTATGCTGTACAATTTATTGTTACCTGTAAACCACGCTGATTGTAAAAAGCATGGTATAGAAATAATATAAATAAATAAATAAAGTAGAGACAGGCTTGGAGATCCTGCCAATGGGCAGGAGGAAGCTCAGCCTGATGAAACTTTCCATAAATGTGCCTCCACCAATTCCTTCAGACATAGACAGTGGAAATGGGTGGGCCAAAGGAGCCACAAGCCTACTGATATTTTCCACAACACAGCAGTGGTAACAGAGTGCAGGGCTGGAGATTGGATTGTTTGGCCCCTCCAACCAAAAAGGTGTTCCACTGCCCCTGCCTCCAGATCTTGATTGCCGGAGGATAAGTAGAACATTCCTGGAGAGACAGCATTCTACATCACTGAGCCATCCAAGAGGAGAAGGAACCAACACAGGCTATATCCAATAGATATCCTAGCAGAGGGATGTGAATACTCACAGAGCTGGGAAATTGTAAGAACATCACTCTAATATCCAGCTACCTTGGAAAGGAGGTGACTATAGAGACGAGAATTCAAGTACAGAAATAATTGACCTGGTTAAATACATAAGTGGTACATAAGAAACCTAAGGATAAAGACTGAGGTATAGAGACTTGGTAAGTAATGAGGTACAAGAATTACATTAAAAAAAGGAGAAGGGAGTAATCTAGTATTGTATCAAATTGTTTAGTTTATGATTAATGGAAAAGAGAACAAAAGAGAAAAGTGGCCTTCACAAACAAGAATGCCAAAGAAAGGAGAAGCGAGAGACCACAACCATAAGAGATTTCTTCTATTGAAACATTTTAATGAATACCCTGAATTCCATGATTTCCACAGTGCAATTTACAGTAATAACGGTTTATGGACTTTTCTTCCAGGAATTTATTCAAACCTCTTTTATACCCAGCAACACGAACAGCTTTTACTACATCCTCTGGCAATGAATTCCAGAGTTTGATTACACGTCAAGTGAAAAGATATGTTCTTCAATTAGTCTTAAATATGCTACTTTGTAGCTTCATTTTGCTTTCATTGTAGCTTCATTGTGCGGTCAGCATCGCAGCTTTTAAATGGCACTGCAGCGCCTTGGCAACTGGACGCTCTAGCGCCGCAGCTCCATTTAAAAGCCCTGAATCACAGTCCCGGCCTGCACATACATGACTGATCATGATTCTGATCCCGCGGGGCTAGAAGTGCCCCATGGGATCAGAATCACCATCCCCTCTGTACGTCCGGTTCAGACCAGATGTACAGAGGGGATCTACATCCGGAACGGAATGAGCCCTCAATTGTGTTCATCCAAGTCTCTGGTTTCTGCTTTCCTCGTCTTCTCTTAATTCATCCTCTAGGGTCTCTGGTCCATCTGCTACTTCTTTTCCTTCCTGTTTTCTTCTCTTCCTTCTATCTCTGACACTGATCTTTTCCTTTTGACCTTCTTCCATTTTCTCTCTCAACTCAGATTTCGTTTTTCCTTCTTACTATCCAGTTCTCAATCTTCATCTTTAACTGCATCTTCCTGCCACTGTTCAACCTTTAATGCAGCCCTCTCACACCCCTTCTCTACATCCTTCCCCAGCCAATTATTCCCACTCTTTAAAAAAACTCTCTTCTTTCTCTGTCTGTCTTCTGCCCTCCTTGTGTGCAGCATCTCTCCCCTTCTCTCCTGCCCTGTCTTGTGCCTTCCCCTCTTTTACCATCTAGCGCCTCTCCCCTTTGTCTCATCCTATCCCCTCCATGTCCAGCATCCCCCTCTCTCCTCCACCCCATGTCCAGCATCTCCTTTATCTTCCCAAGTCCAGCATCTTCCCTCCATCCACCCCATTTTGTGTCCTGCATATGCCTTCCATCCCTACTCTGGGTCCAGCCTCTGCTCACTAGCCCCTATCCCCGCATTCCATATCTAGCATTTGCCTTTGTTACCCCTATGACCCCTACTCTATATCCACCCCTCCATCCCATATCCATCTGCTCTCCAGCCCCCATGCTGCCAGCCCATGTCCAGTATCTGCCCTCCAACCCCCTATGACCCTTCTACCGCATGTCAAGAATCTGCCCTCTGCCCCTCCACTTCCACTCCCTATATGCACTATCTGTTCTCCTTATGTCCTCACCCATGAACAGCCTCTACTCTGAACCCCATGTCCAACATCTGCCCTGCATCCCTCTACCTCACCTTGTATCCACCATGCTTCCTCTATCCTCTTATGTATGCGACTCTATGTATGCTGTCTACCCTCCACTGTATGTCCGGAATCTGACCTCCACCCCCTGCCTATGTCCTGCATCTCCTTTCCAGCCATTGCCCCCCATCCCCCTTTGTTTTCTGCATCTCCTTTCTGCTTTTCTAATGGCAATGGCAGCAGCGGCCCTCAGATTTGAAACACAGACCAAAAAAAAAAAAAGTGCAGGTCTTTGCAACTCTGCGCTTGGAAGGACTGCAAATGCCCACTCCCTCCGATGTGCTGCATTGCATCATAAGGGGTGGGCATTTCGCAACCCATGGCTTAAAAAGTAGCAAATAAATAATTACTGTGCTCCGGGGGTTCAGGATCATGGGTAGAGGCAGTCTAAGGACACGTTCACGGCTCACCTAGAATTAGGCAGTCGGTGGCAATAATATTTTTCCCCAGTAAAGCTGCCTGATCATGGCTGAGTGGTACCGTGAATACTGGGCAGTTTGAGTAGGGTAGCTTTGGAGCTTTGCAGCAATCGGGTCAGTTCAATGCCGTTGCTGTCTCGATTGCAGCAAAGAGCAGCAATTTTGTTTTTTATTAAAAAAAACAAAAAGTGAGGCATCGTGTTGAGCCATAGGGACCCACAGCTGAACTCATCTGTGATCAGGCAGCTTTACTAAACAACTTTCCTCGGTTTTCTTTTTTTTAACTGCTGCCACTGCTGCTGTTTGCTATGATTGGGACCTCGACGGCATCAGAAAGTCCCTATTGCAGCAAAGCCCTAAAACTGCCCTGCTTAGCCTGCCCAAGGCTCGCAGCACCACTCAGCCATGTTTGGACAGCTTTACTGGGGAAAAAGAAAGAAAAATTACTGTTGCTGACTGCCCGATTCTACCTGGGCCCCAAACCTGCCCTCATGCAGCCTCTATCCACAGTCCCAGACCTGCAGGGCCCGATAATTATTATTTACTAATTTTTAACCAAGGGTTACAAAATGTTCTCCCCCTCTGACCAAGGCTGACCCAAGGGTTTCTGCCACCCCAGGCAGAAGCCCCAGCTGTGTTGCCCACCCCCCCCCCTACACCAAACTTCTACCTCCTCACACCGCTCTACATCAGTGCCCCCTGCTGCCACTGGTACCATTGGCGGGGTCATGGGGAAATTCTAGGCTCAGCGCAGCGTTTCTGACTCCCCCCCCAACATAACCTACTGTTGGAGGGGACTCAGAAGCAGAAGGCTATGTGTGCCGAAGCACATGGTCTGCCTCAGGCACCGTGTCATGCCATAGACAGAGGTCTGCCACCCTAGGAGGCCGCCTAGTTGATGGGTCTGCCCTGCCTCTGATGCGATGTGGTGCATCATAGGGGGTGGGCATTTGAAGTCTTTCCAAGCATGGAAACGCAAAGACCCGTGCCTATTTTATTTTGTATTTCAAGTCTAAGGCCTGCCACCCCTGCTGCAGCAAATGCAGGAAAGGCGGCTGTGAGGGAGGCTGCTGCCAGGATTATCATTTGGGGTATTTTTTAGGTAGTATGAGATGGCTGCCACTGGCCTGTTTTAGGGGGCATTTTTGCCACTCCCAAAATCTGCCACCTGAGGCAGCCGCTCCACCCTGCCTAATGATAAAACCACCACTGGTGCTCGATATGTCCCCATATAATTAGCATGGGTTCCAGACCACCCCCATGTTAAATGGTTTGCTGCTAAGTCTGTGGGTGCACTTAATGCTACCCATTGAGCTGGCACTAAGTGCAACCATGCTAAGTGCAACACTGATGGTTAGTGTGTATTAAAGATGTACACACTCCATCCCTGAACCACCCAGTCTCTGCCTCAAGATGTGCAAGCAGCTAACATGGGATTCTTAGTGTGTCTGCATACCTGGTGCGCAGTAATGGATACCCAGTACACTTCATATGTGGCAATCCCCAAACTAACTATTATCATGGTGTAGTAAACATTGCCCTTAACCTCTCCTGTAATCTACAAAAAGAAATCTATGGGGGCATACACAAAATGGTTAAAGCAGATGGCAGACCTGTTAAACGTGTTAATCCCCGGTGAGCAGGATATTCAGTGGCATATAGCTTTTTTGTGCCATTGACTATACCTTCATAATGCCATTGCATGCACCGATGTTAACCACATAGCATCGGAGCATTCTAGGGCAGTGATATTCAGCCACCGGTCAGTTAACTAAAACTGGCTAATGTTAGGCACATAAAAGGCTGGATTAACTTTAGCTGGTTTAGCTAACCAGCAGTGGCTAAATGTCATCACTGTCTGATTAGCTAAAACACTATCTACCGGATATTCAATGCCATTGACCAGATACGACCGCAACACTGAATATCCGACTCTAATTTAAAACTGGCGATGACCAGCCCCTTAACTGGGACTGGCCGCTGCCGTTGAAAATAGGCCCCTATGTTTTTTATATAACATTCTTAGTGCTTCCTAATAAAACTCTCCGATACTCCTCTGCTACAATGCTATTTAGCATTTACAAATTATATTCTTTTCTAATGCATTACTTTTCAAGAAACTTTAAATGTGCAGTTATCTAAAGAGGCCCTCTTACATTTCGTCACTCATTGCTGTAAAAATCATTATTCTTCATACACTTCCTCCATGTAGTGAAGCAGTTATTGGAGCTCTCATGAATATTAAAATAATGCCTCAATAAGATCCCAGGAGGTTGCAAGAGAAGACAATAGACGTTCTACTGAGTCATGCAACTCCTAGAGGAAATCTTCCCGATTAATATTCCAAGGGCTTGCTTCTTCCTTGGCTGTCTGTAACATATTCCTTTCCATATGGTAAAATACTTTCCATGCCATGTTTATTGATACAGAGGAATAAAACTGTGACAAAGAACATTTACTTCTGCTATGACATGATTTCATGGTTAGTTGACAAGGTGATGAGAACTGAAAGAGACACAATAACCCACCAAGCTGCTAAAAAAAATCAATGTAATCAATCTTTGGCTTAACATAATGTACATACGGTTCTCTTTTATTGCAATGAAGCCTTTGATTTTTCATTGTTACTGTTGTTGTTGAAAGGCTATGTATCAAAATAATGCAAAAAAGAAAAAAGAGCTGCAGTGAAATCAAGTTCCCCTGTTTGTAAATTTGAAAATTGGCATGTGTCACATTAAAAAAAATTGAAATCAATGACTTTTATTATTTTGTAAACCTCAACAACCTACCCTCATCTGATGATTGAAAATTACATTATTGATTAGGCAGACTGCCACTGGTGACAGATTGAGAGAATTTACCTTCAGTATAATTGGACCTTTAGATTTTGTTTTTGTATAGAGAAAACACATTTGCTTAGCACCAAATTCTGTTCCATGGGGAAAAAATGCTCATTGATTTTAAAGTTGCCTGTGGTGGGTCTGATAAAATATGATATCAAAACAAAATATACTAAGATGCTGTAAATGGTTTTACTATCATTAGTTCTGATTTGGTATTTCCATGCATTTTTTACCTGTGCAGTTTTTATGGCATTAATCACTTTGGCTGCCATTTACTAAAGTGTGTTAAACTTATGCACGTAGGGGAAAATTTTAGAAACATAGAAAAACAATGGCAGATAACCATAAAGCCTCTCCAGTCTGCCTATCCATCCAACTACTAAGCTCTACAATCCCTTCTTTTCACTTAGGGGTATGTTTACTAAACTGCGTTAGTGTGATTCGCGTTAGGAGCTGCGGTAGAGACAGAAACCCCAAATAAGGACATGGGCGGTACATCGTTGCCGAGAACGCACCGAGAATGCGCGCTACAAGGCGCCATAAATGAACAAGCGCTACAGGGCACGTTACCGCGCATTAATCTTAAGAAGGCGCTCAGGCATACAATCACAGCAACAGAGCTGTAGCACAATGGTTACAACACTGACTGATGGTACAGGGATCATGGGTTCGATTCCCCAGGGGGCCTAATGTATAAGGCTGGCTGAGGCAGCACCCTTTACATTTAAATAGTGATTGTTGAGGCATTTGACATGTATTTTAATGTGTGCTGCCAGCAAACACACCCTCACGGTGGCATAACCTAAGGTGCTGCATAAGGCACTCCATAGGGCACATTATAAAGTATACTGTCCACCAAGGCACCCTATAATGTCCCATATAGGACACCTTATAAGGCTGTGAACAAAGCCCTGGCTGTCTGCAGGACTGCACGTCACAACACAAACTGTCTGCTGTGGTTACCAGGATAGGGTTAACCCACCCATGATGCACTGCACATGCAAATCAGCAGTCGAGAGATGGGCACAAGATTGGGTATGCACCCCCACAGCACCTCGGCAAGGTAGGGGGAACAGACCGTGTGTGGTACTGCCACAGAGTAGCCACAGGCAGTCACATTGTGCAGGTACTGTGCCCACCCTGAGGTTGAGGTGGGGCGCCCAGCACCAGGTCCACAGCACCTTTCATGGCTGAAATACACCATGCTGCAGGTCCCCATCAATGTGTGATAGGTAGTTCCGTTAGACACACCTAGGAAACATCTGTGCTCTGCTGTATGTCTCGGTCATGTCTAGTCCTTATGGGCAATGATGAACCCAGAATAGTGCATATCCTGTGTTGGTGCCATGGTTACCTGCTGTGGTGGTGGTGGTGGTGGTGGTGGTGGTATGGACCCATGGGCAGATCATGTACCACCACACAACCCACCCTCTGGGGTTCAGGGTGGGAAACAGGATCACACACCAATAGATCCACAGTCTACCTCTCTGCAATGGTAGCAGTGGAGAGGACCATCAACCCCAGTCCTCCTGGGGAACAGACAGAGCAGTACACATCCATGATGCAATAGCAGACAGACGGCAGGCCTGGAAATGCTCAGCTGCCCCCCACCATTATCTGACATTCTCCAGCAGCAAGCCTCAAGCTGCTGCACCCTGCAAGGTGTTCCAGCAAGACACATACTAGCTGCAGACAGTCCACCAGCTAGTCCATAGTGCAGGGGTGGGGAACCCTGGTCCTGGAGAGCCGCAGACCAGTCAGGTTTTTGGGATATCCCTAATGAATATGCATGAGATATATATGCATTAGAGATATCCTGCCAACCTGACTGGTTTGTGGCCCTCCAGGGCTGGATTTGGAGACCCCTGCCTTACACCTCTGTCATTTAAGATTGTGAGTGGGCAAGGTGCAGATGTCCAAGACATCAAAAAGGTTAGATAGAATGTGTCACATTCCTCCTCACTTCTCACCACCACCAAAATATTGTCTATTAGACAACTTTTTGGTGGTGGTGAGAATCGAGGAGGAACGTGACACATTCTATATACCCTTTCGATGTCTAGGACATCTGCACCTTGCCCACTTACAATCTTAAATGACAGAGGTGTAAGGCAGGGGTCTCCAAATCCAGCCCTGGAGGGCCAATGCATATATATCTCATGCATATTCATTAGCAATATCCCAAAAACCTGACTGGTCTGCGGCTCTCCAGGACCAGGGTTCCCCACCCCTGCCATAGTGCATGGTCCTGGAGGAGATGCATGTACCCAGAAAAGGATGTCAGCATACACACCAAGCAGATAAGTCAGTGATTGGGCCCCAAAAGAAAACCCATATATATCACATGAGAAAAATGCTGTATAGCACTATGGGGGAACCTAGCCATGCCATGGTCACTGCTCAGTCAGGGTGAGAGTGACCGCCCAGCAGGACATGCTATGGCCACCCTGTCCGTGCAGGTGGTACTGGGCACTACAATGTCCGAGCCATTGCCCTATGCCCTGTGCAGATGCGGCCAGGCCAGGCCACCCCATCCAGGCTTTTCCCACGGTACCTTGCTCCTCATTATGCACATTGGCAGGCCAATACTGGCAACAGTGCTAGCAGTATGGGCTGTGGAGGGTGTTGGCAGCCACCATACACTGGATAGACAGACACACACTCCCCACACCTATGCCAGCATTGTGCAACTATAGAGGTGTTGGGCAGCCCAGGCCACCACACCAGTCCTGGGCACAGTGCAGGCATGGCTATGGTACGCAATACTGTAGGAGTCACTCCCCAGGTTGGCAAACACTGCCAGACACAAGACCTGTAGCACACTCCACAGACATCAGAAAGATTGCTATGATGCAGCTCACTCAGAATATTGTACTTAACCTAGGAATTGCTATCTGCCAGTAATCATAGCAACCTCTTTAAGGATGTGTACCATATTCCCAGGTTTAGGGTGGCATTACTAAGGTATGCAAGTGCTAGTATTGGGAGATGCACGCAGAGCCCAAAGTACTGCCTCTCCAGGAGGCTTTGGATAATGGGGCCTGTGTGTGCGGGTGTGTCTGCCCCTGTTGGCTGCTGCTTTACGGCAGAGGTTCCCAACTCCAGTCCTGCGGTGCCAAACACTGTTTGGGTTTTCATGCTGTCCCTCATGAATATGCATGAGATACATCTGCATACCATGGGGGTGGCGCATAGAAATGCAGCACAGGCATCTTTATCAGAGGCAGCATGGAACCGGAATGGTGTTTGGCCATCCAGGACTGCATTTGGGAGACTCTGCTCTAGGTAATGTGCATGTATATGGTGTCCGTACTCTGTAGGGTAAAATGTGGGTGTCTTGGGCATGTTTACGTCATCTGCAATAAAGGTGCTGTCTGTATTAACACGTTGTAGTAGTGGGTAAAATGTGGGGACTGGGTTGGCAGGAACCACAGCTGGGACTTGAACCTGTGACCCTCTGCTTCTGTATACACTGGTTTTATGCACTGCACCACCTTGTTGCCGCAGAGTCAGTACACTCCTTGGTGATACCATGACTGTTCTTCAGACAGGACCCATCTGTTGCAGTACACGGCACCCACCTACACAGGGCTAGGCCACGGTCTGCTCTGGGCAGCTGCCACTGCCCCCTCCACCAACAGTATCCCTCAGCCACCATGCTGACATGCCCTTCTGCTGGTGGAGCTGGTGGTGCGCAGTCTCAGGCCATCCAGTGTGCAGGTAGGCAGCTTCCTATGGTGCGGGTTCCGGGGTAGGGGTGCCTGCATAGACGTCCACGCTCCCCCCCAGCCCCACCTGCCAATGTTACGTGCCCTTGGGGGTAGCTGTTGGGTACTATCCCCTGTGACACTTTGGGAAACACACTCGTGCCCATATTGGGCCTTCAGCAGTTGCTGTCTGGCTGCTCTGCTGTTTCAGCATTCGTGTGGGCCACCTAGGCATCGCCCTAGTCCGCACTGTGGCCCAGCTGCACCATAGCATGTGCCGCCTGCGGCCCTCTGTATCTCCTTCTCCGGCATCTGTCCATTTGCCGTTCCGACATGCCCGCCCTGATGTTGCGGGACATGTGCACGCCATAGGAACTCTGTCCGATGGTGGGGAAAACCCTGAGCAGCGCTATTTCACTGTGGGCTCATTCACCTTGTATGGGGACGGAGTATAGACCCTTCCACGATTTATATCTGTTCCATGGAGCTTACTCGTGGGGGGAGGGGTTGATGTTTCTCATTGATACCACTATTGGCCAGCTTGGTTATGTTTTTTTTCCAGTTTGTTGGGGTCATTTTCAGTGTTTATGTGCCCTTTTGTTCAGTGCACATGTATCACACGTATCACTTATTTTAGGTTTCCCTGCCTTGGCTGTACATTGCTCACAACGAAATGGTTTCTCTCCCCTGTAATGTGCTTTTAACGGCCGGTTTTCATTCGCGTTGGAATTGAGCTCTTCAGATCAGCACGTTAGTGTGAAGGGAGCCTCTCCCCGCCCACTCTCCGCCCATTGACCCCTTCTCTCCGCCCTCTCTCCACCTTCTGCAGTGTTTTACCGCGCCGCGGGAGTTTACGATCGTTAGCGCATCATAACGCGCGTTATGTAATGTTAACGATCGTAAGTGCATCATAACGCGCGTTATGCTGTGCTTACGATCGTTAATGTTACATAACGCGCGTTATGTACGATTACCACAGTTTAGTAAACATACCCCTTAGAGATCCTCTGTGTTTGTCCTATGCTTTCCTGAATTCCGTTACAGTCCTCGTCTCTACCACTTCCATGCGTCCACCACTTTTTCCTCAAATTACTCCTGAGTCTATCCCCTTTTGTTTTCATTCAATGCCCCTCATTCTTGATCTTTCTTTCAACAGAAGTATTTAACATCTGGATCATATCTCCCCTCCCCCGCCTTTCTTCCAAAGTATACATACTGAGATCTTTAAGTCTATCCCATATGCTTTATGATAAATAACACTGACTATTTTAGTAACCACCCTCTGCACCAACTCCATACTGTAATCAAGCAGTCAAGAATTACGATAACACACTACTCTTTGCAGAATGACTATGAAGGACCCAGATGAAATATTCAAGTGCAGAGATGTATCTCTGTGTTCAAAAATTCAACTTGTCCTAGTCATTGTATTTTCAATAATGTCATATAGATGCAAAAGTTGGACAGTGAAGAAGAAAGACAGGAAGAAAATTGATGCCTTCTATTTATGATGCTGGCAAAGAATACTGGGCCCGATATTCATAGATGGTGGCTAGCACAATTACAGTGACTAGCCACCAGCGCTGAACATTAAACGTGGATATCCAATGCCGAGATCATATGCAGCCCTGACATTGAATATCCAGGATTGTCGTACAACCACAGACACCGTAGAAGCTAACTGGGCAACGATTTTGCACTGCAGCACATTTAGTCCCCATGGATAAAGATTCGCCAGCTTTTGCTCAACCTATCTTTATTCATGGGTCACTAACCGGGAACTGGTGCAATATCACCGCTGCCTGGTTAGCAACAGGTGTCATCCCACTCTGCCCTGGAACACCCCCAACAAGCCCTGGTAAGCAGTTATCATTGGAGCATGTAGCAGTGTTACTCAGGAATATTCAGCAACACTAACCATGCCTTTGCATATTGGGCCCACTGGGGTTCATTCAATCGGAGATGTACAGTCCCTCTGTACATTTGTTCTGAGCCATACACACAGAGGGGTTCACGATTCTGATCCCATGGGGCACATCTAACCCCGTGGGATCAGAATCACGAACAGGCCTGTACATGCAGGCCGGGACTGCGATTCAGCCAGGCCTGCTTGTGCAGGCCTGACCCCTGCTAACTCAGTCAGGGCTCTACAATGGAGCCACAGCGCTGTGGCGTCAGGTTGCTATGGCACCGCGGCTCCATTGTAAAGCCGCAATCCCCTGCACCGGTACAGAAAAATGCTTTCCCCGCAGCCTGACCACCGATCTGGCCTTAATAATTCATGCCCGAATACATCTGTTGTAAATAAGTTATGCTCCCTAGCATCTCCTGCATGTCACCCCTCCCCACGTTTCTAAAATAGTAATTTTCAGTTGAAGTTGTAATGTAAACCGCTTTGATTCCAAGAAAGGCAGTATAGAAAACTTTTTAAATAAATAAATAAAATAAAACTGTCCACAGGGTTGCCTCTGCTATGTTACTAGTACAATTGAATACTAGCAGCCAATTAAAAATTATTCTAGCCACTTTTGGTCATACCTCATACCAATTATCTCCAGCCTTCCACTCTTCCTCACCCTTTGAATATATCTTGTTTTGGATGTTATGTTGTTTTATGATCCACAGAGAGCAAAGGCCCTCGCAGTACGTAGTATGCGTAGGGGTCTTTTAACCAATAAAGGCACCTGTGACCTCTGTACACCACTCGCTTCCTGTGTTTATATTGTTTTATGATGCCAGAGTGACTGCAAGTAGATGTTGAAGAATAGCGCTGACAGGGCTGAACCTTGTGGGATACCTTGCATTTGGGTGAATGGTCTTGAATGTTGACTTCCAGCTCTGACCTTTTGTTTTTGGTATGTTAGATATGATATAACCATTGCAATATCTTTCTATGTATCCCTATTAATTGATAGTATTTTAAAGTCTATGGGCTTACTTGTGTGCTCTGCCCATGCGCACCCTCACTAGTAAAGGATGATGCCATCATGTAACGCGTGTACAGTACTTATAAGCTGGTCAGTATTTTAAAAGATGTCATCAATGCATATAGAGGCCACATATGTGCATTAATGACTAAATTAGCCCCTAGATAGGCATGTATACCACCTAAAAGTGCATGGAGCTCCCCCTTGCTTCCCCGAGCCTAGGTGACATCACTGAACAGCTGATTACATCGGCATTTAAACCGCCGTTGCCAGGGCAGAGGAAAAGCTGCTTTTCAGACATGGTGAGAGCAGGAGCTCCCCCTTGCTTCCCCGAGCCTAGGTGACTTCGCTGAACAGCTGATTACATCGGCATTTAAACTGCCATTGCCAGGGCAGAGGAAAAGCTTCTTTTCAGACACGGTGAGAGCAGGAGCTCCCCCTTGCTTCCCTGAGCCTAGGTGACACCACTGAACAGCTGATTACATCGGCATTTAAACCGTCATTGCCAGGGCGCGCCCGCGCCTTGCGGGCCCACGCCTGAGGGCCTCGCAAGAGGGCCCTTTGGTGTGGCCCTTAGGCGGGGCACGTAGGCGTTTGAAAGGTAATTTCAACGACAATAACTCCATATATTAGAAAATAAGTTAATTTTGTTTGTTATACAGTACCCTTTTAACAAGCCAATATGTTTTTATCATTGGTTTTTCCGTACAACCTTCTACTCATTTACTTCATTCCTAAAAACCCTCACTTCCCCTTTCCTTACGTTTTCCCACTTTGGATACCTCCAACCTTTTATTTGTTACAACCACAATACTCTCACTTTTCCTCTCACAACATTCATAATTCAAGAAAAAACAACACTCTCAAATCTCATTCCTGCACACATCATTTAATGAATTCACACATTACATCAATGCCTTTAGAGCATGTAACTATTGAGCTTATTAATGCAAGATCTGTTTGTAACAAGATTCACACTATAGTTGATCTCATAGAAGAACATCATTCAGATATTCTTTGCATCACAGAATCTTGGCTCCATTCAACTGATAATGTGATAATTAATCAACTCGTGTCAGACAGCTACACAGCTTACAACTGCCCACGATCGCATAAGCGTGGAGGAGGAGTTTTGATAATTGCAAAGAAGTTTCTAAACTTCAAAATGCATAGCATCTCAGACACTCCTCATGGCAATGCAATTAGCATCACGAACAAATATTTGTCACTTTGCCTGACTTATAGAGCGCCAAGAGCCCCGCCTGAGGAACTAGCTTCAACGCTTGAAACTGTTTGTGACATTTCTGCTCTAAATAAACCTCACTTCTGTTAGGTGACTTTAACCTTAAGTCCACTAACGTTAAAGATGCAGAAGCCTTCCTCCAAGCAATGTCCTCTCTTAATTTCACCCAAATCATTGATGTCCCAACGCACATTCACGGCTCTACACCTGATCTTATCTTTGCAAACAGCGAACTAATTGCAAATGGCTGCTTATCAACTCCTACAGTTATACCAGTTCCTTGGTCAGACCACTACTTAATTAAGATTAGGCTACTTTAACAGAAAAATATGTTTGACATGAATTCTGTTAACGCTCTCTCGCAAAGGCGCTTCAAGAAATTTGACAGAGACACCTTCTTACTGGATACTATAGAACATCTGAATACCGTGTCGAACAATCTTGAGGCTCAAATTCTCAACTGGAATATCACTTTATCTAATGCTGCTTCAGTACCACCTAACAGCCCAAAGAATTTCCATTTCAAAAAGAGACAAAACAAACCTTGGTTCTCTGCTTACCTACGGAAGTTAAAAAGAAACCTGAGAAAGACAGAACGGAAATGGCGAAAATATAAGGAAACTAATATACAGAAGTTATATATAGAAATGCAAAAGCAGTACATGGATCTTATCAATCATGCTAAAAAGTAATTCCATACAAATATTATAAACACATCCTTAAACAAACCAAGAGAATTATTTGAAATAGTTAAGAAACTCACAAAAGAGAAAGGTGCAGATGAGATTGTCCAAATTGATCCACAAGTATTTGCTGACTACATCAAGGAAAAATTTCACTCCACAAAGACAACTATGCACAGTTTTCTAAGCTCACAAGTATCTCAGCCTAAAACATGGGATAATTTTTGCCTTCCCTCAAATGATCAACTTTCTCATATTATCTCAGCAATTAATACAAGCACCGCTCCTACTGACTCTTGCCCAGTCTCCTGGATTAAAGCTACCAAATCAAGCTTGATACCATATATAAACAAGATTGTGCTTAATTCATTTACCCAAGGTATTATGCCAACACAACTAAAGCAAGCTACAATTAGACCAATACCAAAGAAAACAACTCTCGACAAAAATAATCCTGCTGCATACAGACCAATTTCTAGTATACCATTTCTAGCAAAAATCATAGAAAAATCAGTCCAACAGCAATTACAGGAGCACATTGACAATCATGCCCCCCTAGATGATAACCAACATGGTTTTTGTCCTAATCATGGAGTTGAAACTCTTTTGATTTATCTCTTTGACAATATCCTCCGTATTATAGACAACAACAAAAAAGGGATTCTAATGATATTTGTAGACATTTCTTCAGCTTTTGACACAGTTGACCACCGTATTCTCCTGGAAAGACTACAGAAGATTGGTATTCATGGTAATACTCTTAAATGGTTTCAATCTTACCTTTCTGGCAGGCAGATTAGAGTAAAGGTAGGGCATAATACTTCACAATCATTAAATGTACTGCAAGGAGTCCCTCAAGGGTCCGCCCTCTCTTCTCTTCTTTTTAATATTTACATACATCCAATTTGTGATGTCATAAAAGCTCATAACATCCAATACACTATTTATGCAGACGACATTTTGATTTTTATGCCTTTTTCTATTGACAACCCTGTATACTCCAATATCTCAGTCTGCTTAACTGAAATGACAAGATGGTGTAAGGAAAATAATTTTTCAATCAATTATAGCAAAACTGAGGCCCTTATAATTACTCGTAACTCTGAATTCTTACATCCACCGAACATCAGAGTTGCTGATACAACCATTCCAATTAAAACAGAAGTGAAATACCTTGGTGTTACTCTGGACAGTGAATTAAATCTTAAAGCCCACATTAATAAAACAATCAAAAATGCGTATTTTAGAATGAGAATTTTAAGAAGACTAAAACCACTTCTTGCCTCTGATCTTTTTTGTACTGTATGTCAGGCACTAATTACTCCGTTACTGGATTTTTGCAATCCCATCTTCCTTGGTATAGCGTTGCAAACTCTTAAACCTCTTCAATTAGCACAGAATACCGTAGCCCGTATTATATCTGGAACATCTATCCATGACCACATTACTCCAGTTATGAAGGATCTTCATTGGCTCCCAATCCGTTTACGCATAAAATATAAAACAATAATTAACATATTCAAAATAAAACATCATATATCAGCTAACAGTCTCCACTCCCTCATTCTTCCTGACCCCAGCTCCCGACCAAGAAGAAAGGGAACTTCTCACAGAGTAAGCTCTTCTTTTAATTTCAAAACTTTGCGAAAGGATACTGCAGAGAGAGCATTTTCCTTGGCTTCCCCAATAATCTGGAATTCTCTCCCAGACAAATTGAAATCATCAACTGAACTTAAAGACTTCCGTAAACTGTTAAAAACTTTGCTTTTCATTGAGCATTATGGACCTATCTCGTAATTGTCTGATATACCTTCCCACCACGTAAAGTTCTTTAAGTAGTTTATAGTATCATATGATATTTTTATTCTATATTACATTGTAGTTTAGCACGTCTTGTGATAATGATGAATGTGCAATGTTCAATGATTATTTGTTTTAATGATTATATTTTTCTTACAAATCAATTATCTCATTCCTGTATATCTTTCACTCTCATTATGTTTTGTCTGTTTTGTTTCTTTTTCCGCCTTGATTGTATGATAAGGCGGTATATAAATACAGTTAAATAAATAAATAAATATAATTACCTCCTTATTGACCAATTGCCAAATCTTGATAACTTGGGTTAGTCTATTTGTGTTTTCAACAGCCATTCATTTGTATTTATGTACCATGGAAACTGTGTTCAACATGTGGAAAAAAAATTAAGAATAGAATCTTTCTATCTGCAAATCAAGTGATAAATGTAAATCAATATCCTATGTGCAGTTGGCAGATGTTTTCCTAGCACACAAAACTTAAAAAAAGAACATTTAAAAAAATCTCTTCTTCTGAATGGAAATCATAATGGTGTGCTCCTTTTTATCCAGAGGGAATGCATATTTGCTCAGTGAATAAATATGCATGGTAATATCCCTATTGTAGCACTACAATGCCAGCATTTAGTAGTATGCACGGTCAAAGCTTGCTGATAAAAAGAGCCGTTTCACTTTAGAGCACAGGACATCACAATCTCTCTGAACTTTCACGGCTTTCTTCCATACTTTCTTGAGAGCAATATTCATCACACTATGTGAGCCCTTTAAGGAAGGTCAAGGCTAAATGCCCAGAGGAACATATGTTAATACAAAATTCCGGTAATTCTGGTGATTCAACTAACCGTATTAGAACAAATCTATCATTTCTTACACAATGCAATAGTTATTGTAGCCATTTAAATTTGTGTGTACTGTATGTAGTATCACACCCCAGCCCCCTGGCAACATGCCTAAAGGGCTAGGGTGGACATTATGTCCTTCATAAACGGGTAGAAAACTATCTTCAGCACTGAAGCATGTTGGGATTTGTAGTTTCCCTTTTAAAAGTATAGCCGTGGCAAACCAGTATGAAGGTAAATGTTAAAGATTTTATTTCCCCAATGTCACAAGGTTCAACATAAAGCATCAGGATATTCTCTCCAGTTAGTATTTCCAAAGATATTTACAAACTCAGGTTGAATGTGTTTCACAGTCACTACTTCTGTTCAGGGGTTTTAATCCAAAAATATAGCAGAAGAAATAAAACACAAGCTTCTTCATTCAGCATAGAAAAATGTTCTCTTTTATCCTTTCCTTCTTTAGTAACACCAAGCACAGGTGCTAGGGAATATTCCTTTGGTTAAACAAGCTCTTACCTTCAACAAGGTCAGACTTCTTTACTCTATTACCCAAAAGCGCACATCCTGAAAGCTATTCTTCAGTTAAGGACTCCATGCTTCCAGCCAAACATAATGTGCAATCCATGGGAAACTCAGGCAGTAAGGAATCCTGTTCGCTAGGATCTATCTGCATTTCTTCCTGCTCTGAAGAAACATCAAGTTGCTCTGAACTTTCCCCGTATCTCCCAGGATGTACTTTCTCAGGGGATCTCTGTAATTCCCTCCAGCAGTGGTCTACCTGGTATGGAATACAGGTATCTGGGGTTTGAGCTATCTCTTTCTGGCTAGGTTCACAAACCTCTCTCCAGCTGCGGTTAAACAGTTCCTGGCCTCCTTGCTTAAGTTCCTCTCTGGTGTTAATCGATGGCTCCTTGTTCCAGGCCGGGTTCTTCTGCCTCCTAGCTTCAGCCTTGGGCCCCCACCTCTGAACAAGTTGAGACTGCCAGTCCGGCATAGACGTGGGAAGACTTTTATGCTCTCTCTCTCTGAGCTGTGCTTTCCTGGTACCTCTCCTGACGGCTTCTCCTTGGAGCTCTCCACCTTGGGTCTGCTGGCTTCTTTGGAACTTTCTCTTATCCTGCAATGACAGCCACTCTAGCTGCCTTGCTTGGTGCTGCTTTGTCACCTTCTCCCTCTTCTCTCCTTTCTCTCCTTCTAAGCAAGGCTTATAAAGCTGCTTCTCTGTCAGGGTCTCTCTCACTCCCCCCAGGTGTGTGTGATCATCCTCTTAGTTTGTAACTACGTCAGGATAGCTTGGGTGTGGCAACCTAACTTCAGACTCTCTGTGCTTACTCCCTCTAGCTGCACTCTGCAGTGTGTGTATTGCAGATCTGTCACATTCTTTAAAGGTACATTCACTAGTTTTTCCTATCTCCATAGGCTCACTAGCATCTTCTTCATCACATTTCCCCCCCCCCTTAAGATATTACGGGCTAGCGACACTTCACCCGCACAGCTCGTAATCCTGGACAGGGCGTCCGCAATCTGGTGCAGCTTTGCTTCCTTATGTTCTACTTTGGCTAGATTGGCTAGCGCTGTTCTTTCATGCCAGGGCCTAAGAACATTTATGTGGTACACCTGTTGGTGGCTCCTTTTATTTTCTACCATGTACGATACTGGACCAACCTGTTTGACAACTCTATATGGTCCTTTCCATTGGACCTCAAATTTCGGACTAGCCCCGGCCACCATTACTATTACCTTCTCACCTAAAGCTAGTTGGTGGGGCTTCGTGTGCTGATCATAATACTTCTTCTGGTGCATCTGGCTGTTCCTTAGTTTTTCCTCCGCCCCTTGGGAGGTTCTACGCAACCATCCCCTCAAATCCCGTAGAAAATGGGGTACTCCTGTTTCTGGTATCTCAGCTTCGACCCACTGCTCCCGCAATATGTCTAAGATTCCTTGCGACGCATGTCCATACATCAATTCATAGGGAGAGGTCCCTAAGGATGCTTGCGTCCGTTCTTGGCAAGTGTATAGGATGAAGGGGAGCATCGTATCCCACTCAACCATGTCCCCGTCTAAGCCTCGCCTTAACATTTGCTTTAACATTTGGTTTAGTCTTTCCACCAGTCCATTACACTGGGGGTGATAGGTGGCTGTTTTTATATGTTGTATGCCGAAAGCGTCCCATACCTGGGCCAAATACTTGGACATAAAATTACTTCCCCGGTCTGTCAGCACCTCCTGAGGAAAACCCACCTTGCAAAATAGCTTGATTACCTCCGAGGCTATCGTCTTAGCCGATATGTTACATAAGGGAATGGCCCATGGGAACCTAGTGGCTTGATCCACTATAACTAACATATATTGGAAACCACGGGGTGTCTTTAGCAGGGGTCCAACTATATCCATGGTGATTCTACGAATGGGCTCTGATATTATAGGCATTGGGAGCATGGGTACTCCGGGAGGACGGACAGCGGTCACTCGCTGACACGAGGGGCAAGACTCACAAAATTGTGAGGTTTCCTTGAAAACGCCCGGTCAATAGAAGTGAGTTAGTATCTGGTCTAGAGTCCCTTGTATCCCTTTGTGGCCTCCTACTGAATGGTCGTGAGCCAGCCTCAAGATCAGCATCTTAAAAGCTGCGGGCACTAACAGCTGCTTACGAACTGTTCCTGCCTGGGGATGGAGACTCTCTCGGTATAATATACCCTTATCTAAAAGGAATCTGGGGAGGGTACCCCTTTCTACCTGGGCATGTTCAAAGGCCCGTGTAAGCGCGGGATCCGCTTGTTGCTCTTTGGGGAAGGACGGAAACTTCTCGACTAACTCGGCCGGGACCCATGGTAACCCTTGTCCGGCCTCTAACTCCGCTCTTCTTTGAGTGCGTCTCTGCCTTTCTCGACGTTTCTCTGCTTTGCCCTTCGTATGCCTTTCAGAAGAGGCAGTTACTAGGTCATCATGGGATGGCAATTTACTTAGTGACTCGGCTGGGTGTTCATCCTTTTTATCTAAGGCCTTTGACTGAGCTCGTGTAGACATGAGGGCTACCTTGGGATGTAGGCCCTTCCCCAACCCTCTCTTGAATTGGGGCCAATCCCTGCCCAACACCAGGTCATTTGGTAACTTCGGGACTACAGCTATCTGGACTTCCCTTTTCATCCCTAACCCTTCTATTATCAGTTTGTACAAGGGATAAAAAGATGATACTCCGTGAATGCATCTGATCCTGACCTTTTCCTTTGGTCGGCTCGGTACTGACTTAGACTGGGCTTCTATGGCTAGCCAGAGTCTCTTAGAGATCATACTCTGATCAGCACCGGAATCCAGTAGAGCGTTGGTAGCTATGCATTGAACTATAACATCTAAAAGGAAACCTTCCCTTATAGTTTTTGCATTATCAGTCATCAGCGCTGTACGTGCCTTACACTCCTTTTGCATGTGTCCTACCTTCCTACATTGAAAACATTTTTTCTTTTCACAATAATTTCTTTGCATTGGCATACAATTTTATACCTTCCGATCTTGGCCTTGACTTTCTTTCTGATGTCTCAAAACTAGCCTCTGCTGCCGTTTTTGAAGCGTCTCCCTTTTTAGGACTGGCCAATTCTGCTTCAAAATATCTCTCAGTCAGCAGGGTGGCTTCACTCGTGGTTCGGCAGTTTTGCAAAATCAGAAAGGATTGCACTTCCTTTGGAACAGTGGCCATAAACTGTTCCAACACAATAGTATCTATCACCGCCTCCAGGGTCTTTCCCTCTGGGGCCAACCACTTCATCGTTAAGCTTCTGACCCTCTGGCAGAGAGCTTTTGGTGTCTCACCAGCTTTTAATCTGGTAGCCCTTAACATACGGTGATATAACATCGGAGTCAGCCCTAGGCGATCTCTGATAGCCTTTGTTAATTCTACATAATCTGTGGCTAAAGCAGTTCCAAAGTTCCAAAGAGACGTGGCCAGGCGTACAGCCCATTGCTCCTTCTGCCAACCTACAGTATGTGCCACTCTATCAAACGATTCTAAGAAATCATCTATGTCATCGTCCGGAGACAATTTTCCAAATGTCAATGTCCCACAGGTCAGTGGTCCTACCATACAATTACAAGCTAACCCATCAAGTTCTGGTGGGGTAGATACTGCTCCCATTGGCATTCTTTGCTTAGCCAGCCAGGCCTCCATCATATCGAGTACGGGCTTCTGCTGAGCTTGTAATGCCGCTGCAGCCTGTTCCTGCGCCTGGAATGCCAGAACCATGTGACCCCGATACTCCTAGAACTACATTGGCTCCCTATAAACAGCCGAATCAGATACAAGATTCTCCTAACAACTTTCAAGCTCCTAAACGACATTGCCCCTCACGCCTATCAACACTACTACAGACCCCATCCAAATTAAGAACTCGCAGACAAAACGCAGCCCACTCACTCGATATGCCAAAAACATTCATGAAGACTAAAAAATCCTCAAGTGCCAGAGCCTTCACGTTCACTGCCCCATGCTCTGGAATGATCTCCCATTAGGCCTCCGAATCATAAAAGACCTCTCCCAATTTCGGAAGGAACTCAAAACCTACCTATTCTCCGAACATTTCCAAATCCCCTACCCCCCAAGTCCTGTCCCGCAGCATCCACAAACACACAAACTCAAAACTCCTAAAACCGCAATTAGCTAACCCCACCCAGTCCCCCTACACACACACAAAAAACTCAAGAAAAATGGAAATAAATTCCACCTCTTACGCATGACCTATGATTATTCTATAACACACTTTATATAACCACTTGTAAATAGCCTATGTAAATAGTTTGGACAGTTTATCGCATTTATTGTTATTTGTCAAAAGTTAAAAAATTCCTGTTCAATGTAAATGTATACCGAAGTATACATAATATGTTAACTTGTTCCATGTAAACTGCCCTTGATCTCTGGAAGGGGCGGTATAGAAGTAATAGATAAATAAATAAATAAAATAAATTTTGCGCTGCTTTTCAAACTGTGATGCCATCCACTGTAGAACGTCCTTCGGATCCATCAAAGCAGTTTCCTGTAGAAGAGAAAAGCCCTACCCTCTGCTTTGTGTCTTTTAACCAGTTCCTGATCCACAATAGTACATTGCAACCTATCCCATGACTTTTAATTTCTCCAAGAGTCTCTCATGACAGACCTTGTCAAAGGCTTTCTGAAAATCCAGATATATTATATCAACAGTCTCATTCTTTTTTACCTGTTTATTCACACCTTCAAAAATATATAACAGATTAGTAATACAAGACCTTCCTTGACTAAATCCATATTGGCTTTTTCCCATTAAACCATGACTATCTTCATGTTCAGTAATTTTATTCTTTATAATGATTTCTACCATTTTGCCTGGTACTGACGTCAGGCTCACCAGTCTGTAGTTTCCCGGATCACCCCTGGAACCCTTTTTTAAAAATTGGATTTTCATTGTAGGGGTATAACTTCAGAATTATCCCAATTCACTTTATATGCACAGAATTGAGAACAGATGCTTATGAGGTCAACTGATGCTGGGATAGAAGATGAAGGCTGTTCCAAGAATAAGAGTATATTGGAGCATTGGAGCCTCTTTATTGGTTTACCATTTTCTCTCTTAACATTTCAATATGGCATTGGAGCCTCTTCTCATGGCTATTCGTCAATCTGACAATATTCATGGATTCACTCACACTTTTACCTGTAAATATGCCGCATTTGTCTACATATGCGGCATATTTACAGGTAAAAGTGTGAGTGAATCCATGAATATTGTCAGATTGACGAATAGCCATGAGAAGAGGCTCCAATGCCATATTGAAATGTTAAGAGAGAAAATGGTAAACCCTGTCAGGGCCCTTGGAAGATGGACACCGGGTGAAAGTTGCTCATTCATAGAAATCCTGGATGATGTGGACGAATAGAGGATATTAAGCCAATCGATGAATTCCCTACCACAGCCCATCCAAGCTAAAACTTGAAACAGGTAAGGACATTCAATGTGGTCAAAAGCCTTCTTGGTGTCAAGGGAAAGGGCAACCGAGTTGTTGGAATTACATAGTCGGCCATTATCTCCTATATACCAACCTCTTAGAAAAGTGGTCTGATCGTGCTGGATTATCGAGCCAAACACTTTCTATAACCAAAGGGCTAGCACTTTAGCCAGAAATTTATTATCAATGTTTAGTAAGTAAATAGGTGTCTTATAAATAAATTGAGTACCCTTGGGATTGACCTTAAGGTGATTTACACTAGAAGCCCCAAAAGGCATTTTACCTAGAAATCCCAAAGTGCGTCAATTGACGCATTATTACGACGACTGCGTTTAGCATGAAATGCAGATGTGAATTAATGTGAAGTTACTTATTTGTTAAATACGTGCAGTATGTGATGTCATTACATGACATCATTGTGTGTTTATTGTTTGTAATGTCGGAGTAAAACTGTAAGCAGTGATTGAGATGCACCACCTAGCGGGAACAGGAATTTATACCTAGAAGCCCCAAAGTACGTCAATTGATGCGTCCAAGACAATTGAGTGCGTCAATTGACGTACTTTGGGGCTTCTAGGTATAAATTCATTTTCCCGCTAGGTGGTGCATCTGTCATTAATTTTCAATGCACATATTTGAACATCTTGACCTTGCTAACAAAGTCATGGAACATGACTGACATGGTTCTAGCAGTGGCGCTGGTATACAACTTCGAAGATGCATTTGCATCAATTGACACACTTTGAGGCTTCTAGTGTTAACTGGGTAAAATATTGGTTGAATGGGAGGCAACAAAGTATACAGGTAAATGGAGTTCACTCTGAGGAGAAGGTTGTTACCAGCTGTGTACAGCAGGGTTCTGTTCTTGGTCAGATTCTTTTTAATATATTTGTTAGTGATATTGTGGAAGAGCTGTTGGTTAAGGTCTGCCTCTTTGCAGATGATACCAAAATCTGCAATAGAGCAGACACACAAGAAATAGTAGATAACATGAGGAGGGATCTAGCTAAGCTTTAAGAATGGTCAAAAATTTGGCAGCAGGAACAATACAGTGTAAGGGGTGAAGTACTTCAGTCCATGAAAGAAGAGCGGGACTGGGGCGTGATTATTTCTGATGATCTTAAAATGGCTAAAGAGATAGAAAATGCAACAGCAAAAGCCAGAAGGATGCTTATGTGAATAGGGAGAGGAATGTCCAGCAGAAAAAAGGAGGTTATAGTGCCTCTGTATAAGTCTCTGGAGCAACCTCATTTGGAGTATTGTGTGCAATTCTGGAGACCATACCTTCAAAAGGATATAAACAGGATGGAGTTGATGCAGATGGTCAATGTTTATAAACCAAATGGGGACAGACTTAAAGATCTTAATATGTATACTTTAGAGGAAAGGCGGGATAGAGGAGATATAGCAGATATGTTTAAATACCCCTGTGGCATAAATGCACATGAGGAGAGCCTCTTTTGATTGAAAGTAAGCTCTGCAATGAGTGAGCAGAGAATGAGGGTGAAAGGGGATAGACTCAGGAGTAATATGCAAAAATATTTCTTTACATAAAGAGTGGGAGATACATGGAATAGTTTCCCAATGGAGTTACTAGAATCAAGGACAATCTCTGAATTCAAAAAAACATGGGACAAACACAGAAGATCTCTAATGGAAAACAGGGACTACATTTTTTGATATGGAAAGGAAAACTAGATAGACCATATGGTCTTTATCTGCAACATGTTTCTATGTTTCTATAGTTCTGTACTAGGGTAGTATCTCTGCCCAGTTTGGGAAAAAATATAATTTGCTGTTCCATAAAGGAGGAGGAAGGGGGATGCCCATCAAACATAAACTGAAATAGTTGGCATAGTTGGGTGCAAAGAAGTGTTTTAAACTGTTGATAAAATTTGACGGTGAAGGAAAGGAGGAGAGAGTAATTAAGAGTTTGGTCACTGTCATGGAGGCACTAAGACTGGCACTCGCTGGGGCAGACAATTTGGGGCCAAGGAGAGGCTGCAGGAAATCTCCACATCCAACCTTTCTAGCCGGTACCTCTGCCCGATACAAAGTAAAATAAAATTGTATAAAGGCATCTGCAATGTCTCGATCTTTATAGTAGAAGCCCTGCTGCTGAGTTTGGATAGCAGAAATACACTGATGATTCTGTTAGTCTTTCAGGTATTGTGCAAACAGCTTGCCAGCTTTGTTGGTAGTAGTATAGTACAGGGTATTTCATACAAATAAATTCTGCCGTGTCAATTCACTGAGTCTACTATTGTAGTCATATTTCAGCTTATAAAGTTTAGCAAACACTAGTGTCACCTCCAATGGTGTGCTTATGCTCCAATTCAGCAATTTCAGTTTCCAGGGCATGCAACTGAGAAACCTCCTCTCTTTTCTTCCAGGATGAATAACTAATTATCTCACCTCTGAGAGAGGCTTTGTAAAAGAAACCTCCCCAGTTGCAGTCTGAGGAAAGAACTCATGAGTGAAGTCCTTGATCCACTTAAGAATCTGAGGATCAGCCAACAAACTGTTGTTGAACCTCCAAGAAGTGAATTGGGGTTTCACTGCATCCCATTGTAAAACCAAGGAGATGGAAGCATGATCAGATATGAGAAACAGTTTGATGTGTGTCACAATGATAAAACCCATGGAGATCTTACTAAGGAGAAAATAATTGATTCTGGAATAAGTAGCGTGGGGGTGAGAAAAAAAGGTAAACTCATCTTCCTGTGGGTGAAAGAACCTCCATGGTTCTATCAGAGAAGTAACCTCAACCATAGTATGTATTTCCATCAAAGATCTAAAAGGAATAATTTTACATTGAGACTGTTTGTCCAGGATCAGGTCCAATGGCTGGTTAAAGTCCCCAGCTACAATTAATTCTTTGTCGATATATTCAGCTAACAAGGCAGTAAGGTGAATAAAAAATGTAGGGGAGTCTGCATTAGGGGCATATAAGTTCAACAATATGAAGGGTCGACTCTCAGTGATAACGTCAATAAGCTATCTACCCATGGATCAGCTAGGTGATGTTGGTTCTGAACCTGAAGAGATTTCTTGAAAAAAATGGAAAACCCACATTTTTTCTTTTCTGCAGGTGCATAAATGTGTTCATCTCACCAATCAATTTTGACCTTTGAGCCCAGAAGAAGGGGTAAATGAGTCTCCTGTAAAAATAATGGGCCCGATATTCAAAAGGCATTTACAGTACATGGTGTACAGCCCTGTAAACTGTGTAAATGCCTTAGATGGGAATATTCAATGGCACCTACATGGTTAGTGCTATTGAATATTCCTGTCTATGTCCTCTGTGCACCCTGATATCATGTTGTGGGCATTCCTGGCTGGAGCGAGAGGTCAAATAATATGACTGTCCTGTATAAAAATCCTGATGAGTCAAAAGCAGCACTTTGAAGTGGATCCTAAATATAATAGGGAGCCAATGCTGCTTATATAACAATGGTGTTACATGGTAACAATGGTGTTACATGGTAACTGGGTAGTGGCGATACTGGACCGCTACCCAGTTAGCCATCCACAGCTAAAACTAGGTGACTTCCAGCAATCGGGCATTAATAGACACAAGATTGCCATGCACCGATTTGATGCTTCCAGCTGGGACCTCATCAACTCCTTGAATTGGAGAACCTCCATCATCATCGAGTCAGGTTCCCCAACCTTTTCTGGGACTGCTATTTTCTCTAGAATTAATGAACAAGTTTTGTGTCATTTTAAGCCTGAGGAGATCAAAAATGGGCCCTCTGGCTTGGATCCCTTATTTGCAGCCATCAGGATGTTTACAGCAAGTCAAGAATAATAAAGGGTGAAAAAAAATAAAGTGATAATACAATACAAACATCTTAATTGGCTGGAGTCCCTAAGACATGTGACCACTCTGATCAGACTCCATAGCACCCCCTCCCCTTCGCATATATTTATTGTGCCCTTTTCTTCCCTATCTTCAGTCTCCAACCCCTTTCACTCTTCATCCCTTCCTGCAGACTCTGTCCTGCTGTCTCCCCCCCCAAATCTCTTTCCCTTTCCAGCCTCCGACCCTTTCTCCCACTTTCATTCTTATCCCTTGCCCTCCATTCCCCTCTCCCCCAATTGTATTTCCCCAAACCACTGCCCCTTTAAATGTGTCCTATCTCCTCTGCTTCTCTGGCTCCGGCTCCTCTAGCATTCTTGCCATTCATGGGTTGTTTTCTCATCAACCCGTAGGATAGGCTGCTCCTGCGAGCACAGATGCCACTGCTGGCTGTGATCACCAGTTTGGCCTGCAGGAACAGCCTGTTCAAGGAGCACACAAAAGTACCGCTGGTGTCGATCATAGATTCATTTTGTTCTTTGGCCCATGGGATAGTGGTGCGAGAGCCATGATCCCTTCAACCCAGGGCCCACAACAAACTGTCGGCTGAGAACCTTTCAGCCTACAGAACAATCTGCTCCCACAGAGAGACCCACACATCACTGTTAGCTGCAATTGCAGTCTTCTTTACTTCTTAGGTTCGCGGCAGCAGCCTGGCCCACAGTCATAGAACAGTACTGCTGACTGCGATTGCAGCTTTGCTCTTCAGCCCACAGGAGCAGCCTGTACCGCAGGCCGAAGAGCAAAAGAAAGCCGTGATTGATGCCAGCAGTACTTTTGTGTGCCCACGGGATAGGTTGCTTACGCAGGCAGAGACACCACTGCTTTTCTCTTCCGGCCTGTGGCTGCAGTTTTGGCGCCCCTTAATACCGGCACCACCGGCTGTGCTTACCTGGCTTACCAGGTAGCGCCAGCCCTGGCTCTGAGGAAAGAACCAGGACGTCAGGGGTTTCCTAAACTTGAAATAGTTAGATTCACCCTTTAGTTTGGGAGGTAATTTATTCCACCATAGTGAGGCTAGAAAAAGTAAAGTTTCATGGTATGTCTTCTCTAGTCTGGTATCAAAACAAGAAGGGAGAACAAGTAGATGTTGCTGAAAAAAAATTTAATGGGGCAGCTTGAAGTCTGTGGAGTGACGAGAGGCCAAATAGTATGACTGTCCTGTATAAAAATCCTGATGAGTCAAAAGCAGCACTTTGAAGTGGATCCTAAATATAATAGGGAGCCAATGCTGCTTATATAACAATGGTGTTACATGGTCCCATGTTCTAGCCTTTTAAACAAGCTTAACAGTTCAAAGAGTCAAAGAGGAGGCAGAACAACCTGTCAACAAGGAGTTGCAGGTGGTTAAAGAGTAAAGAATGAAAAAGACACTGCAAATTCTTAGGGTCTGATATTCAAAACCGTGTAAATGTCTTAAATGGGGATATTCAATGGCACCTACATGGTTAGTGCCATTGAATATGCCCTTCTAACCCCGCTACATGCTCCGATGCTATGCGGTTAGCATCGGGGCATGTTGGAGGCGTTCTGGGGCAGAGTGGAGGTGGAGACTGTCGCTATCCGGGTAGCGGCGATATGCACCGCTACCTGGTTAACGATTGATGAATAAAACTAGGCGTAACAACAACCGGCCTATATTTTAGGTGCAGGTCACTAACCAGGCAGCATGCAATATTGCTGCTACCCAGTTAGCGACAGTCTCCGCCTCCGCTTTGCCCCAGAATATCCCAATGCTAACCAGATAGCATTGGGGTGCATAGGGGTCTTAGAAGGGGATATTCAACAGCATTAACGATGTAAGTGCCATTGAATATCCCCATTTAACACACTTACATGGTCTACTGGGCTGTAAACCATGTAAATACCTTTCGAAAATCGGGCTCTAGGAGTTTAGTGAAATTTTAAGAAAATATTTAGGCACTTATTCCTAGTAAATTTTCAAAGTTGCCAATTTAAGAGCATAACTCTCAAAATTAGGAGAATAAGAACATAAAATCATAAGATATGCCATAGTGGGTCAGAACAAGGATCCACCAAGCCTGGTATCCTGTTTCCAACAGTAGCCAATTCAGGTCAAAAGTATCTGTCAGGCTCCCAAAAGGTATTCCGTGCTTCATGTCCCATGGGTAAGCAGTGGATTTCCCTGGTACACTATAATAATGGTTTATGGATTTTCCTCCAGATACTCATCCAAGCCTCTTTAAAACATTAACAGGTTTTAATACATTCTCTAGTAACGTGTTCCGCAGTTTGATTACACGTTGAGTGCAAAAACATTTTGTCCAATTAGTCTTAAATGTACTACATTGTAGCTTAATTGTGTATCCCCTAGTCTTTCTGATATTTGAAGGAGTAAGCAACTGATCTATTTTTACCTGTTCTACTCCTTTCATTACTTTATAGACCTCTAGCATGCAGTATCTCCCCTCAGTCGTCTCTTTGCCAAATTGAAGAGCCCTAACCTTTTAAGTCTTTACTCATAGGGATATACTTCCATTCCCTTTACCATTTTAGTAACTCTTCTCTGTACCTTTTCCAATTCTACTATATCCTTTGTTAGATATGGCTACCAGAATTGCACAAAATATTCAATGTTTACTAAACCGTCTTAATGTAGCAGCGGCAATGTTATCACGCGATACGTAACGTTATTGCGTGATCATCACGCGATAACATCATGTATCGCGTGATAACGTCTCTGGCGGCGGTGAGGTGCGCAGAGGGAGGAGAAAGGCACCCCAGAGGGTGGAGTAAGGCTCCCCAGGGGAGGAGAGAAGGGGTCAATGGGCGGATAGTGGGCGGGGAGTGGATCCTCTATTACTTTTCAAGCCACCAAGGTAAGACTCACGGGCCTGTAGTTTGACACTTCTTCCCTGTCACCACTTTTGTGTAGAAGTACGACATCAGCCATTCTCTGATGGGTGGGTGTTGGAGAGTGTGTTGAATAATGTAGAATCAGAGTTAAATGGTCACTGAATGCTGCTGAAGAGGTAGTTGCTGGGTAGGTCAGATAAGGGGCAATATTAAAACAGCAGCCTGCAGTAACAGTCACTGGACTAACAGAACTAGAAAGTAAATATTTAGGGGGATTATGCAAATCATTGCCTGTGCTGAAGGAACAATTCGGAGCCCTGAGTACCAGGGATGTGCGCCCTGCCTCAGAGGTGGAGTAAGTCCCCCTACATACAGGGTAGCTGTGGCGGCCAGCGGGGACAAAACATGGAGGCATACAGGGGGAGCCCCGCAGCCAGATCCTGGACATGGGAGGCCGAATCGTGTGTCTAGCTGTAGGGAAAGGACAGTCTTGACGGCGGCTGGCAATCATTGGCAGAAATACCAGTGGAGGACTCCCACACAGCTCAAAGTTGCTTATCAGAAACTTTGCCTATGAGGTATTTGTAATTTCTATCATATACACCTACTCCTTGCTTTCGTCTCGGGTATTTATATTTTGGTCCTTAAGAATCACTTTTAATCACAAAAAAAAAGAAAACTGAATTTCCTTGTTAAAGCATTGCTGTGCTTTCATAACCAGAGGAAAAAGAAGACGTTATCATTATATGATAGCTTTTGCCATCTAATTCCTCCTCTGCTATTTCCTGTTTTCTGTGTTAATTTCAATTCAGTCAGTCAAAAGCCCCAAATGATTGAGACAATCTTAACTTGATTCAGTACAAAGCATTTAGGATCCATCATACAGAGAAAGTGCCTAGTATGAATATATAGTGAACAATATGTACAACATCTTGAGAGGCTTAGTCGGCTTACAGCAGACAGCTAAGCCTTGAGCTTCGTTGGTAGCTCAGGATTAGACTCTACAGTTAGAACTAGAAAATTCTGCTGCAGAGTTTTTAAAATGCAGTGGTTATTCTGTAGTCCAAAACAAAATCTATTGGGACCCACTTCAAATATTTCACAATTTTATTAATATCAAAAACACATATTTAAAAATAAATTTATCACCAATTATTTCCTTTAAAAGAAATGTTATTTCTTCATCATTCAATATTATCCCCAGATTGGGCCCCATATGTCCAAACAATTTCCCACCCTCTTCCATCTAAACATCGATTGGTTCCAACATTCCCCCTCTCCCTGCCGACACACACACATCTCTGAGTCATCAGAATGATCAGTGAACTATCATTAAAATCATCTGTAATACCTGAAGATTGGAGGATGGCAAATGTAACGCCAATTCTTAAAAAGGGTTCCAGGAGTGATCTGGGAAACTGCAGACCGATGAGCCTGATGTCAGTACCGAGAAAAATGGTAAAAACCATTATAAAGGACAACATTACTGAACGTGTAGTCATGGCTTAATGGGAGACAGCCAACATGGCTTGTCTTACTAATCTATTATGGTTTTTTGACAGATAGACAAAGGTGAGTCGGTATATTTGGATTTTCAGAAAGCCTTTGACAAGGTCCCTCTTGAGATACTCTTGGCGAAATTAGAAAGTCATGGGATAGGAGGCAGCGTACTATTGTGGATCAGGAACTGGTTAAAATATAGAAAACAGAGGGTAGTGCTAAATGGCCATTTCCCAATGGAGAAAGGAGAATAATGGAGTACCACAGGGATCTGTGCTGAGTCCGCTGCTTTTTATCATATTTGTAAATGACCTGGAAATGGGAATAACAAGTGAGGTAATCAAATTTGCAGATGACACAAAATTATTCAGAATTGTTAAAACACAAGAGGATTGTGAAAAATTGCAAGAGGACCTTGATAAACTGGAAGACTGGATTTTCAAATGGCAGATAAAACTTAATGTGGAAAAGTGCAAAGTTATACACCTAGGAAAGAACAACCCAAACTATGGTTACATGAGGCAAGATTCCACTTTAAGAACCATGACCCAGGAAAAAGATTTAGGTGTCATCGTATATAACATGTTGAAACCCTCCACCCAGTGTGCAGCAGCAGCCAAGAAAGCAAATATAATGCTAGGAATCATAAGGAAAGGAATGGAGAATAAAACCAAGGACATTATAATGTCTCTGTATCATTCCTTGATGCGAACGCACCTTGAATATTGTGTGCAGTTCTGGTCACTGTATCTTAAAAAGGATATAACATTATTAGAAAAGGTACAGAGAAGAACCAACAAAATGGTAAAGGGGATGGAAGGATACCCCTATGAGGAGAGGCTAAAAAGGTTAGGGCTCTTCAACCTGGAAAAGAGAGGGCTGAGGGGAGATATGATAGAGGTCTATAAATTAATGAATGGAGTGGAACGGTTAAATGTAGATCAATTGTTTATGCCATCAAAATATAGAAAGACTAGGGGAATGCAATAAAGCTACAATGTAACCTGTTTAAGACTAATAAAAGAAATCAAACTCTTGAATTTGTTATCAGAGGATGTAATAAAAGCCATTAGAGTAGCTGGGTTTAAAAAAGGATTGGACAAATTCCTGGAAGAAAGGTCCATAAACCATTATTTAAAAGGACCCGGGAAATCCACTGCTTGCCCCAATACAAGCATTGTGGAACCTGTGTTTTTTGGGGAAACTGCTAGATACTTGTGACCTAGATTGGCCACTGTTGGAAACAGAATACTAGGCTTGATGGACCTCTCTGACTCAGTATGGCATATCATGTTCTTATCACTCTATAGACTCGTGTTAGCAACATAAGAACATACTGGGCTTGATCCACTGAGCCGAGTATCCTTTCTCTGACAGGGGACAGTCCAAGTCACAAAAATGTTGTAGATCCCAAAAACTAGCTAACATGTTTCAATGCTCATTTCCAGGGATAAGTGATGATGTTCTCAGACGTACCTATTATAATATTTTATGGATTTTCCTTCAGAAGTGCATCTAATCCTCTTTGGAACTGGGCTATGTTACTTCCCTGACTATGTCCTCCAACTGTGGGTTCCACAGCTGGATAGTGCGGAATAAAAGTTCTTTAAATAAATAAATACATATTTTCTATGGGGTATGTTTACTAAACCGTCTTAATGTAGCAGCGGTGATGTTATCACGCGATACGTAAAGTTATTGCATGATCATCACACGATAACGTCTCCGGCGGCGGTGGGGTGCGCAGAGGGAGGAGAAAGGCACCCCAGAGGGTGGAGTAAGGCTCCCCAGGGGTGGAGAGAAGGGGTCAATGGGTGGATAGTGGGCAGGAGGTGGATCCATGCACACAAACACCGTGAAATAAAGCTCTCAAAATTAGTGCCAGTGAAAACCTCACGCTAGGCACATTTGCAGGACAGAGAAACCATTTCAGTCAGCAATGTACAGCAAACCCAGAAACCCAGAAACGTGATAGTAGTGATACATGTGCAGGAACCAAAAAGGCAAATAAATATATAAAATGACCAGAACCACATTTGAAATCCCCAAAACCAAGCTGGCCAATAGTGATATTAATGATAACCATAAAGCAACACTACTGACAAAGCGTAAAAAGGAAGATATCATGTTTGGAAGGGTCTATGCTCTGTCCCCCTACAAAGTGAATGATCCTACATTGAAATAGCGGTGATCAGGGTTGTTGTCATTTATATTGGGCAGGTTTGTTATGGTGTGCATATGTGCAGCAACAGCAGAGAGGGCACGTAGGAAATGGCAACTGTATTGATGCTGTAAATGGGATACAGGGGGCTGCAGGGGTACATGTTGTGGTCCAGCTGGGGCACAGTGCAGACTAGGCAGATGCCTAGGTGGCACATAGTAATGCTGAAACTGTAAAGCAGCAAGACAGCAACTGACGAGGGTCCAACATGGGAAAGAGTATGTGTCCGACGGTGTCACAGGGGAGATTACCCAGCAGGTACCCCCAAGGGCACAGAACATTGGCAGGCGGTGCCAGGGGGAAGCGGTCATGTCCTGAGAACCCACACCATTTGCAGCTGCCTACCGGCACACTGGATGGTCTGGGACTGCACACCACCAGCACCACTGGCATAAGGGCATGTTAGCATGGTGGTGGAGGGGTGCTGGTGGCAGAGGGGGCAGTGGCATCTGCCCACAACAGACCATGGCCAAGCCCCATTTAGGTGGGTGCTGTGCACTGCAACAGACAAGGTCTGCCTGATGAACAGTCATGGTATCCCCAGGGAATGACCTGCCCCTGTGGCAACAGCTTGGTGCAGTACACGCAGCCAGCATATTCAGGGGCAGAAGGTCACAGAACATAAGAACATAAGACATGCAATACTGGGTCAGACCGAGGTCCATCAAGCCCAGTATCCTGTTTCCAACAGTGTCCAATCTAGGTTATACGTACCTAGCAATATCCCCAAAAGACAGGTTCCACAATGCTTGTACTGGGTCAAGCATTGATATCCTGGGTCACTTTTTAATAGTGGTTTATGGACCTTTCCTCCAGGAACTTGTCCAAACCTTTTTTAAACCCAGCTATACTAACAGCCCTTACTACATCCTCCGGTAACAGATTCCAGAGTTTGATTACACGTTGAGTGAAAAAATATTTTCTCTTATTTGTCTTAAATAGTTTACCCTGTAGCTTCATTACATGTCCCCTAGTCTTTCTATACTCTGATAGCGTAAACAATTGATCCACGTTTATCCGTTCCACTCCATTCATTAATTTATAGACCTCTATCATATCTCCCCTCAGCCGTCTCTTCTCCAGGCTAAAGAGCCCTAACCTTCTTAGCCTCTCTTCATAGGAGTAGCCTTCCATCCCCTTCACCAATTTGGTGGCTCTTCTCTGTACTTTTTCTAATAACGCTATGTCCTTTTTAAGATACGGTGACCAGAATTGCACACAATATTCAAGGTTCAAGTCCCAGCTGTGGCTCCTGCCAACCTTGTCCCCATGTTTTACCCAGTACTAAACCATGGCAATAAAGACAGAACCTTTATTGCAGATAAAATAAACATGCCTGAAACACCTATATTTTACCCTACAGAGCACAGACACCATAAACATGTGCAATCCCTAGAGCAGAGTTTCCCAACTCCAGTCCTGGTGGGCCAAACACCATTCAGGTTTCATGCTGTCCCTAATAAATATGTCTGTGTTGCATTTCTATGCACCGCCCCCATTGTATGCAAATGTATCTCATGCATATTCATTAGGGACAGCATGAAAACCTGAACAGTGTTTGGCCTATCAGAACTGGAGTTGGGAGCCTCTGCCCTAGAGCAGTGGCCAACAGGGGCACACACATCCACACCCACAGGCTCCACTATCCAAAGCCTCATGGAGAGTCAGGCTGTTGGGCCCTGTGCGGAGCAGCATCTCCCAATACTGGCACTTGCATACCTTAGCAATGCCATCCTAAACTTGGGAACACATTCCGCATATATCAAAAGGTTGCTATGATTAATGTCAGATAACAAATCCTAAGTTAAACATGATTTGTCGATAGAGATTCATCATAGCAAATGTTCGGATATCTGTGGAGTGTGTTTCAGTTATTGTATCTGACAGTGTTTACCACCCTGGGGTGTGACCCCAACAGTATTGCATACCATAGTAATGCCCGCACTGTGCCCAGGACTGGTGTGGTGACCAGGGCTGCCATAAACCTCTATATTTGCACAATGCTGGCATAGGTGTGGGAGTGTGTGCATGTCTATCCAGTGTGTTGTGGCTGCTTTCACCTTACTGAGCCCACAATGTTTGCACTGTTTCCAGTGTTTGCCTGCCAATGTGCATAATGAGGA
The DNA here is from genome assembly GCA_033557465.1 of Ichthyophis bannanicus. NCBI lineage: Eukaryota > Metazoa > Chordata > Amphibia > Gymnophiona > Ichthyophiidae > Ichthyophis > Ichthyophis bannanicus. The sequence goes on from CM066035.1 coordinate 107,455,133, forward strand.
GCAAGGTATTGTGGATATGGCACGGACAGGGTGGTCTGGGCAGGATGCATCTGCACAGGGTATACGGCAATGGCTGGGATATTATAGTGCGCATCTACCACCTGCAAGGACACAGTGGCCACAACATGTCATCCTGGGAGGTCAGTCCCAATCTGACTGAGTAGTGACCACAGCATGTTCAGGTTCCCACATAATGCTATTCACAGCTTCTATAAGTGATATTTCTGGGTTCCCGTTTCTGGGGTTCAATCACTGACAAACCTGCTTGGTGTGTGTGTGCCATATCCCATGCCTGGGTGCACAGTGTTCCTTTTGGAGCATGCATTATGTATGTGCTACCAGACTGTTTGCAGTTAGCATGTGTATGGCTGCAACACCTTGCACGATGCAGCAGGTGCACACTCACTGCCCTCTGCTGGTGCATGTCAGAATGTAGTGGGGGGTAGCTGAGCTGACCAGGCACACTGCTAGTGGTCCAGTTCCATGTGCAGATCTGCATCAGATCTCTGTTCGCCAGGTGGCTGGGGGTTGCTGCTCCCACAGTCTGTCATCATGTACCTCAACTGACCCTATTGTAAACACTGATGTGTGCCTTTGTTGTTCGCAGATTATGTTCCCTACCCTGACCCACAGAGAGCAGACTTGCTATGTATATCTTTGTCATCTGAGTCCAGACACACCCCTGCTCCAAAAACAGGCGTCCATGGCAATCTCACTGAACATACATTATATTGCAAGCATAATGGTCCACACATTACTGGCAAATAGAAATGGACATAGAAAACATCCAAGGCTGTCTGCAAAGAATACTCCTTGTGGTCTTGGGCAAGCCACTTAACCCTCCATAGCCCATGTTCCTGTAAAATAGTTATCTCCAAGTTCAATGCCCTGTTCAATGTAATTTCAGTTTGTTCAATGTAAACCGCACTGATGCAGAATAGCGCGGTATATAAGAGAATGTAAATAAATAAATAAAATAAATACCCCTCACACTGGCAGTGATGGCGAACTGCAGCAAAACCTATCACAAACAACCCGGGTACTGTGGACCTGATGCTGTCCGCCCAACTTTACCATCAGGGTGAGCACAGAACATGCACAATGGCATGGTCAGTAGGCACACTGTGCCAGTAACATGCACGGTCAGTCCCCCTACCCAGTTGACGTGCTGCAGAGGTGCAAACCCCATCTGGTTGAGCAGATGTAGACTGCTATTCTGCATGTGAATTGCATTGTGGTTACTCGTGGCGCTAACCTATCCTGGTAGCCACACCAGACAGTGTGTCTGGTGACCTACACTGGTTCAGTAGCGACCCATAGTTTACCTACAACAAATATTGATGTAGGACAGTGGTTAGGATAATGACCCTAGTGGGAGAAGTCATGGGTTCAATACCCTAATGTGCCTGTATATTGATGTGTCTGGATGGATGTGATATACCATATTATCATTACATCAGAGCCTTTTACCACATGAAAAATTTTCTCAAAGTGTGGCCAGTCACATGCAGTAGGTATGTTGGAAGAGTGGTGTGGGCTGCAGATTGCTAAATTAGCTGGTGAGCTATATACAAAGTGCATCCATCAGTAAAACTGTTCGAGGCTACGGGCGTTTATGCCTGTAACAGTTTGACATAGATCTGAAATCAGTGTGCACACCCCAAAGCACCCTCAGCTCAGTTGCCCAAACTAAGGTGCTCTGTAAAGTGCCCTAGCTGTGTCCTTACACTATCCCAGTAAGCAGAGCAGAAAATATGTGCAGATGAGCTGTTGTAGCTGTGCAGCCAGCTATTGCAATGTCAAAAGGCATAGCACACTGGTTAATATAATGCCTTCACAGCCAGTAGTGATGGGTTTGAGACCCCAGTGTGCCAAAGGAGGGTGCTGAAGCAAAGTGGTGGTGAGTGTTGCAGCCTCTGCAGCACAGTACAGCATGCCACAGTGGCCCAACAGCCTGTGGGAGGCCAAACTAATTACATGTGATATGTGACTCACATGATGGTGTGCTAATGACTGTCTCCCCCCCCCCACAGAGGATGCTGCTGATGGTGAGGGTTCATATACATTGGGGCCCCCAGAACACGCCCCACAGTGACAGTCCAGCCAGGGGAGGAGGAGGAAGAGGTGGCAGAGGGCAAACAGGAAGAGGACAACATGGAGGGGGCAGAAGGTGGGGTGGGGCAGGAGGGAGGGGAGGGGGAGTTGTATGCGGCAGGGGGTGAGGAGGGTGATGGGGAGGTGGGGAAGGCAGCAGAGGAGGAGGAGGACAGCGGGGAGGGGGCGAGAGATAGGGTGGGTGGGAGGGGTCAGGGTAGGAGGAGGGGGTGTAGGGTGGTTATGTGAGTGAGAGGGGACACAGGACAGCACAGGGCAGTGTGGGTCCCTGCCAGCTGCCACATGTGTGTGGCGATGGTATCTGCCTGGGAGTAGCATCTCCACCCATTGCCACAGACAGGACCCATGCTCATGCCACCACACAAACACCGGGAACCTGGTGTGGATGTGGTGGCAGGTGTGTGCGGGCCCTGTATGTGGCATGGGGTGGTGTGCTGAAATGCCAGTGGACCCAGGACCGCACCATCCGGTGGCTGGCAGGCGCCATTCAGTGGGTGGCTGCCGAGATGCACATGCAGCGTGCAGCTGCCATGCGTGGTGCATCTCGACAGCCATCCCCTGATGGGCGTCCCTGGAGCATTTAAGGGGCACAGGGGCGCCCACACACGTTCCCTGTGCTTTCCTGTCAACCTGGACAGAATATGCTGCTTTGGCCAGTGTGTCCTCTAATACCTGTTGCCAGCACACCCTGCATGTGTGGCTGTGGGTCTGGGTATGTGTGAGGTGACACCTATGTGTACTGTGCGCAACTCCCTGAACCCCCTATACCTTGTTCCTACACCCTCCTTGCATGACATGGCAACACCATGCCACGTGTGGTTTGGCCATGCTGGTGTCCAGGGGAGGGGTTCCTTAACTCCCTGTGTGGTCTGGCATACACCTGTGTGTTTGCCTGTCCTACACACATCATCCAACACACCCGCCATGGCACCATGCTATCCTTACAATACATGGGTGATGTGATCTGAGATAGAGCGGGAGGTGGGTGGCCCTGAACACATCACCAGGTGCCACTACCATGACACTAGGCTTTGTACTATACCTCTGTGGTCACGACTAAGGCCTCCTGTGAATTGGGCAGTTATGGGCGACTGCAACAGGAGCATTGCAATGCAAATGTGTAAATAAACCAGTTTGTATGTACAGCGCAATGGCCACGTGTCTCCCTTACAGACAGACTGTGGACGTGACCATGGGACATATGTGTAGATCCCTATGTGTATGCGTGGTAGACATAGGTAACATACATAGACCGTCGCCACACGCAGGTGTGGGGGCTGCCCATGTGCATAGGCGTTTGTGTCCCCTGGTGCCCCTGTGATGTGCCAATGTGCAGTGTGTCCCAACACCTATAGTCACATGCATGCTGCCTGTGATGTGTAGGCTGCATATCTGATGCACCATGCTCGTGGGGCAATAGGTGAAAAGGCTAGCAGCAGGTATGTGACAGGAAAGGTAAGAGGGACTGCTGTACCCAGGATAGCTGGTGAGGGTGAGACAGGTCAATGCAGGTCCTGAGGATGAGCAGTGGGGAACTTTATGCGCTGGGGAAGAGTGATCATCTGACTGTAGCGAGCTACCTTTGTCTGCCTGTGCCACATGCGAGCCTATGTGGGTAGACAGCCATGTAGGCCCTGGTGTGGGCAGGGATGATGGTCACACATGTATGTGTAATAATGGAGAGCATATGGGGTGGGAGAGGGTGACAGATCCTTACAACAGACATGAACCACTGTGCACATCTTGCTGGGCAATGGGTGAGGCTGGGTATACCCCCACGCATAGGTAGGTGGGTGACCACCTGGCACAGTCCATGGCACACAGGGCATGGTATAACCTATGTGCATTGATTGGTGGCAGTGCAGACACCACACCCCTGAGGGATATGGGTAGGCACATGTGGGCAGGGTGCTAACATGGGGGTGCAGGGTACTCAGGGGATCACAGTGTCACACATTGGAAACAAATACATAGGTAGTAATAGATCATGATGTCTTTATTTACAATGCTTACATCCTCCATGGCCGGTCATGGCGACCGCAATCCAACCAACCCCTCTGTCCCGGGACTGCTGCTGCTGCCTCTGGTGCCGGTGCTGGCTGCTGTGTACGGGCAGCCATGGCCTCCTGGGCATCTGCAATATGGAGTAGCGCCCCTGCCATTGTGTCCGCTATGGCCCACATCTGGTGAATGGCCAACAGAGCCTGACGAGTGCCTGTGGGTGGGACACAAGGTGATAAGTGAGACACCTGTTACAACCCCCACTGTGACACATGCACATGTCAGGCATATCACACCAGACCAGTCTGCAGAAAAAACATGCACGCAACGACTTGCAACGCATGACCATGTGTACCTCTGTGTGTCCCATGAGCCATTCTCATGCCAGGAAAGGGTCCTGATGAGAGGTCGTGTGAATCACAGATCTCACACATGGTAAAGTGTCGCAGTGCAATTTGTCAATGCATGATCTGCGCACTGGTCGTATGAGATAAGCCAGATGAAGTGGGGAGTCATGGCACACACATACATAGATCTGTGGGGCCCTGTTTTATTTATTTATTTATACATTTATTCTATACTGCCCCTTCCAGAGATCAAGGGCAGTTTACAGAGAACAGAGAACAGCTGAGCAACTTTTACATGGAACAGCAATATTAACTATCTTCAAACAACTTTTACATGGGACAGCGGTATTAACTACACAGGTACACTAAAAAAAATTTTTTTTTAAACTGCCTCTAATGTTTCGATTGATTTTTACGTTTTTTGGTGCGCTGAATCCAAATCTGGTAACCAATTTGCTCCATCACATACAGATTTTTTGCTACATTGGGTTAGCAGTTTGAGGTGAACGTTTCAGATTGAGTGCGATCGAGATAAAAGTTTCTTGGATGAATTCTTTATACTAATTGTTTAGTAGTTATTCAAATAAGAATAAAGAAAATTGTAACAAGGCAGCACATAAGAATAGAGTAATGTCAACAAAACACACTGTGATGGTAGCAAAATTGTCTGCACTTAAAACAGCCACATACATGTGCACAAACATTGAGCATATAAGAGCGAGGTTAGACACAAAGCAAAGCAAAGAAATGTGCAAAAAATGTTGTACAGGTATGTATGTAAGAATAGAAAACGCAAACCGCACCATTGCAATACATGAAGACAAACACCCGATGGTGTGAAAATAAAATTCTAATAAATGAGATCCGACACTGTGGTAATAACTAGCAAATTTTTATTTCAAAGTTTAGTAAAAACACGATATTTGTCAACACAGTTTAGATTTTAAAGTCATTCTTGGGTCAATCAATCTCCTGGTGGGCCCGTTTCTTCTTCCCCCGAATGCTTCTCTTGGTGCGCTGCTTGGCGTATTTTTCATCTGGGGTTTCCCGCAGCAGCAACCAGCAGAAATCAGCCATCATAGTGGTGTTCCATCTTCCTTGGTACCTTCTCTCTGCGTCCTTGATGTCCTGGTGAAACCTTTCACCTTGTTCTTCACTGTACGCCCCCAAGTCTTCGGGAAAGTAGTTCACATGGGAGTGCAAGAAATGGACTTTCAGGCTCATGTTACAGCCTTGTTCTTTGAAGGCATTGAGCATCCTGGCAACAATATCCTTATAGTTCTCATCCCGCCTGTTCCCCAAGAATTTGAGAACAACATCCTTGAAGGAATCCCAGGCTTCTTTTTCCTTCTCAGACATCGTTTCAGCGAATGCTCCATCTGAAATGAGTTTCCTTATATCAGGGCCAACAAACACTCCTTCCTTTAGCATTGCTTCAGAAAGTCGGGGGAACTTTGAGCAAAGGTACCGAAAGCACTCACCATCTTTTGGAAGGGACTTGATGAATTGCTTAATGAGACCCAACTTAATGTGGAGAGGTGGTAATAGAATTTTATCATGAGGTACCAAGCTCTCATGAAGAACATTTTTCTCACCGTGTCTCAAAAAATACTCCCGAATTGGCCAGTCTTTTTTCCCCCAGTGTAGGTCGCGGGCCCGGCTATCCCACAAGCAAAGGAAGCAGGGATATTTGGTGAAACCGGATTGCTGCCCTAATAGCATGGATAGAATTTTAAAGTCTCCACAAATCATCCACTTATGCTCATCATAACGAATCTTCTGAAGAATCAGGGCCAAATTCTCGTATTTTTCTTGGAGAATAACAGAGTGAGCAATAGGAACTGAAGCGAATGTGTTGCCATTATGAAGAAGAACACCTTTTATGCTGTCTTTTGACGAATCAATGAACAGCTGCCATTCAGCAGGATCATACTTGAGTTTAAACTTTTCCATCACTCCGTATATATCGTTGCAAAATACCAAATCTTCCTCTTTGCTGAAATACTTCAAAAATTGTGTCTCGCGGTTGCGGTACCAATAAAAAGTTGTTCCTGGTGACAATAGATTTTTCTGTTTAAGCCGAGAACCTTGCAGTTGGGCAGCATCTTTTGGGAGTCCTAAATCCCGGACTAAATCATTCAATTCAGCTTGAGAGAAAAGTTCAGGTTTCGGATCTGGTTCAGTTTCAAACTCGGAAGTACTGGACTCATCGGGAAAAGCCATCTGATGAGTCTCATCATGATCAGAACCGTCCACACAAATATGATCCAAAGATTTTGGTGGTTCAGGCACAGGTACTTCGTTGCTATGAGGCATAGGCCTAATTGCTGAGGGAAGGTTGGGGTAACTTATTACGTTCTTATTTTTTAAGTTGTATCCCTTCACAATGCAAGAGCAAAAATAGCAGTCACTGCTGTGGTCTCTTTGTTCACGCCACATCATAGGTATTCCGAAACAAAATGCTTGTTTTTTACCTTTCATCCATAAGCGTAGATCTTCCTCACATGTCTTGCACACTTTGTGAGGAGCCCACGGTTTGTCTTGATCGCCTAACTTCAAACCGAAATAGGCGAAATATACTTTTTTAATAAATGCAGAAATGTTCCTCTGCCGCTTTTTCACGGTATATTCCCCACAAATAAAACAAAAACTGTCCGGAGAGTTGACGCAACCTCTGGCTCTGTGAGCCATCACAAATACACAGCACTGCAAACTACAACTGTAGTGAACCACTTCGGAATAAAGCTGGATTACGACTGAGCAAACAAAAGGTAATAATGAACTTGCAAGAAACTGAAATTTGACAGGAACGTTCATGTCGCAACCACCGTGTTTGAGCGAGCGAACGAGGCGAGGCGAACAGGAAAGAACATGCGCCAGCGCGATTACTGGATTTAGCCCCCCGCCTCCCAATTGTCCTTTTAATGTATAAAATGAATACAAAACACTCTAAAATATCATGAGGGAGTGTTTCTAGTTAGTTAACCATTACAACCTCTATTTTGGGCCAAGAAAATAAACTGCAGTCGGCTAAAAAGAAATTATGTGAACATTCCTTATATGGGTAAGAAATCTAATTTTGCAAGAAAATGTGACGTGATGGAACATTTTGGCTATTTTTCCTGGATTCAGCACCCCAAAATCTATAGGAATCAGTTGCAAAACTGGAGGCAGTTTTTTGGTAGTGTACCTGTGCTATTTACAAGGAACATATTGTACAAACAAACTTTTGTGACAATCTTTGTAGTTACATATAAACAGAAGTCGGCCTCTTCTTGATTTGTCTTTTTTTTTGTTGTTAGGGTGGGGTGAAGCTCTGGGGTTGTTTAGGTAGGGGGTGTGGGCGGGGTTAATAGGAGATAAGTAGGTTTGCTCTGTGTTTGTTGGGAGGTAGCTCGTGGGAGGTGAGGGATTTCAATTGGGTTTTCAAAATGTTCAGTGAAAAGGTGTGTTTTGAGTCCTTTTCTGAATAGTTGGAGGTCTTTTGTCATGTGGAGGGTAAGTGGAAGTTCTTTCCAGAGGGTAGGGACAGCAAATAAAAAGGCTCTGGAGCTTGTAGTTTTCTTTGTTTTGCAGATGGCTTTGGGTATGTCAAGTAAGTGGGTTGCATTTTGTCTGCATGTTCTGGATTCTGGTGGGGAGTGTAGGAGGGTGGTTAGGTGTGAGGGGAAGATATCATTGAGGAGTTTGAATGTTGTTAAGAGTATTTTATATTTTATCTGGCTATTTATAGGGAGCCAGTGTAGTTCATGTAGAATGGGGGTTATGTGGTCGGTTAGATGTGCTTTTGCTATTACCCTGGCGGAGATGTTCTGGGTTCTTTGGAGTATATTTGTATTTTTAAGTGGTAGGCCATTCAGTAGACTATTACAATTGTCAAAGTGTGTGTGTGGGGGGGGTAATTAGTGAGTTGACTACAGATCTAAAATCATGGGTGTTGAGGAGGGGTCTTAGGTGCTGTACGGTCTTTAGTTTATAGAATACAGTTTTTACTGTTTGCTTTATGTGGGGGAGCATACTGAGTGTGTGATCTAATATTATCCCTAGGTATTTTACCTCTTGTTTGACAGGGATAGTGGTGTTGTTGATTATGATGGTTTTTGGGTAGATTGCATCATGTTTTCTTGATACAAACATAGCTTCTGTTTTTTTTAGGTTAATGCTGAGGTAGTTGGTTTCTAGCCAGGATTCAGCCTCTCTGATACATTCAGATAGATTGTGGAATGAGGGGCTGCTAGTGTTTATGGGGATAGGGAGCATGATGTCATCGGCATAAATGTAATGGTTAATTTTGTATTTTTTAAATATGTTTGTGATGGGATGTAGGTATAGATTAAAAAGGAGGGCCGAGAGGGCTGAACCTTGTGGGATTCCCTGTCCTTGTGAGAATGTTTCCGAGATGTTTTGGCCTAGTTGGACACGTAGCAATTGGTGAGATATATATCTGACATAAACCATTTGAGGACAGTGCCTCCTATTCCCAGGTTTGCTAGCCTATCAATTAGTGTGTTATGGTTGATGTTGTCAAATGCAGCGGCTATATCTATGAAAAGGAGGATGAAACCTTGTTTGTTGTCATCTGTTCCTCTAATGAGGTTATCCATCAGTGTTATTAGTAAGGTTTCAATGCTGTGGAAGGGGAAGATTCCGAATTGGTGGGAGTCAAGGGATGCGTGTTTTCTATAACGCTGGCACAAAGTAAAGATTATGGTGACAAGCTATGCTAGGTACCAGTACCTAGGTGACCTGGGAAAGGTGTTTACCACAGTGCGCTTCCTTGGGGTATATGGCCATGAACAGTGTGCATATGTATGAGCTCCTCAACATGCTGACACTTGACAAGCCATGCTACAATAGGGGGGAACACACATGGCACAGCCCCCCCCCCCACAACATAATATATGATCTGTTATGTTGACAACATATTGTGGTGCACATGCAATCTCATTGTGGATGTTACGTCAACCCCCATGGGGATTTTTGTGTATGCTGTTACTCACCTTCAGCATCGTGCCTTGCTGAGGCACTGTGGGCCTGCAGCTCTGCCAGGATCATAGCTATGCTGGTGAGAGGGGTGGCTGATGTCCCTGGCACCTGCACGGTGTGGTGACTCCCCTCCATCTCCATACCCCCTACAGCCTGTGAGTTGCTGCTAGTGGCCCCCACTGTAGCGTTGACATCCGGTGGCGTATCCTCTGCCTCAGGCAGCACATTGTTTCCTGTTGTGCCCTCGCCATTGCTGGCGGTGTCCCCGTACATTGTGGCCTCTGGCCCCTCAGTATCCTGAGGCCCTGTCACATCCTCCCACTCATGTGCCTCCATGGTCCAGTAGTCACCTGGGGGGTGGAAAAGGGTACACAGCACAGATGAGTTTGCACAGTGCACCTATGTACACCTGTGTTGTACATCCCCGCCAAAATCAATGTGTTGTCCGCCTGTGCCTGATGTTGGTGTGCCTACAATGGGGACAGCACATGTGCCTACAGTGTGCTGTGCCTGGCAGGGGTTGGAGGGGGAGCAGCCTCATTCCCTGGTGTAGCTGTGCCACATGGGATGCGGTGTGTGGGTGATGGTGTGCTGAGTGCCATGCCCCCTATCTTCATTATCAGGTATGGACTGGCTGCCTGACCTTGGATGTAGCCTCAGCAATACATGTGGCTGTGGTGCATGTGGGAGCCCTGAGTGGGATTGTGTGCTGTCATTGTGTGTGTGAGCGATGTGCTTGCATTGCCCTAAGTGGTATGCATGTTAGGTATTGCAGGATGTGTCCGTGTCAGCCAGATGTGTGTGAGGCCCTACACTTTGCAAGACACTGTGCGGAGTGGGTGGACAGCTATCCCATACTACGTGGGTGTGGTGGGGTGTCTCGGGGGATGGGTGTAGCACTGCTGGGCATGGTGTTGCACTGTGTTTGGGGGTATTGGAATGTGTCTGTTCACTGCTGGATGTGTTTAAGGGCTGATCCCAGGTGGTGTGGGGTTTGTGCTATGTGCAGGTGGTACGGGTGTGGCAATGTGCACACCAATGTCTGGTGAGGGTGGGTGGGGGGATCGCCACTGTATGTGGGCCCTGGCAGAGTGTTAAGTGTGTGACATGTTTGTGATGTGTTTGCTGGCGTTTGTTTGCGTCTACATCATCATCCCCGTGTGTTAGGCCCTTCCCTGTCAAAGGTCTGGGATATGTCCCTGGATAGGTAAGAGCATAGAGACGTCATATGTGTTTTGGTGCTGTGTGTGGGTACCCCAAGGCCAATGTGTTCTGGCCTAGTTGAATGTTCCTCTTGTATGTCTCCCCTTGTCACAATGTGCTGGATGACTGGCTGCACGGGTATGTTGAATGGTTGTGACCTATATGCCAGGTACTATGTTAGCAAGTAGACCTCAGGGGGACAGAGAAATCAGGCTGATAATAATGCACACACCCCAAAAGGAGTAGTCACAAATAAACAAATCTATATACACCCTCATAAGCCATATGTGAGGAGGGAACACTAGACCAATCTGGGTAGGATAACTCCAGTAGTGGGGGAAACAGACCTCAGTTAGTCTCGCAAACACAAATCCATAGGAGGAGGAGTACTTTGAAGGGTGGAAAAGCCCTGTAATCGCATGAACTCTGCATACATCAGTGACCAATATCACCTATATGGAAAGGCCAGAGGGTCCAGCAGCACAGCAACACGTCACAGCACTAGAGAACACCAATATAATAGTAATACAAGGAGGGTATCTGAATAGTAGCAAATGGTATTCCACTGGGGCTCTTTACTGTTACATTGCTGCTCGTGTATGCTGTGATCCTCTTTGATTACAGTGGGATATCATTAGTCATTCCTCAGATAGGTCTTTTTGATCACTATTACATTGCTGATATGTAGTGCTGTGCATTTTTGCTGTGCAGCTTAACCCTCTGGGCTTTGCATGGAGGTTTTCAGGACCATTGATGTATGCAGTGTTCAATCAGATATGGGCCTTGTCTGTCACACCCCCTGCTTCTACACAGCTTTGCCATCCTCGACTATGTTCAGCACTGTGTCTATCATGCCCGCAGGCCCAGGTACCTGTCACACACACCCTGTACCTACAGTGCCATGTGCTGCTGTGTCATCGCCCCACAGTTGCCTGTGGTAGGGCACGCATGCTCTCAGGACATGGTCCCCCACCAATCCCCTCCATGTGCCACATGTTCTTGGGCTTGCCCTGTACGTGTGCAGCATATCTACTACTACTACTACTACTACTACTGCTAAGCATTTATAGGGCGCTACAAGGTGCACGCAGCGCTGTAAACATGAAAACACAAAAAGACAGTCTCTGTTCAACGGAGCATACAATCTAAGAGGACAAAGCAATAAAAGGTGTAGAGAAAAGTTAGAAACAAGAGCAAAGAGACAAGAGCAGGAGATACAGGACAAAGGAAAGAGGTAGGAACAAGTGTGAGGGGACGACAGAAAGGTGATATAACAGAGGGGAAGGAAGGAGAACAGCAAACTCATGGGCCAAAGGCAGAGGCGAGAAGATGAGCTTTTAACTTGAGTCTGAAGAGGGGCAAAGAAGATGCCTGACGTATAGAAAAAGGACATTTATTCCAAAGGTAAAGACCAGCAGGGTGAGAGGTGACGACCTACTTGCCTGTGGATGGGTGGTGTCCAGTGCTTCTGGCAGTCCACGCAGGTAGATGGGGCCCAGACAGTCTGCGAGCTCCTGCTCCAGGGGTGTGAGGGTTGGGGCAAAGAGGGCACCTCCACCGGTGCCCATGGCATGTTGCCTCTCCGCCACCATGTGTGCTCGGACACCAAGCTTAATGTCATTGAATCACTTTCTCAGACTGTCCAGGTCCCAGGTTGGTCCCCCTGCCTGGGCTACGGCCTCCTGCACCTCCTCCCACATGTATATAGATGTGGCCACAGTGGTGCTGTTGCTCAGCCGGCCAAAGAGCACCTCATACCGCTCCAACACACTGGCCAGCAGGATGTGGTTTTCATGCGGACTGAATCTCACAGCTCTCCTCCGTTCCTCAGCTGGCACCGGTATACATCTTCGTTTGGCACTAGGTGGCCCCTGGGTGGGCTGCGACACACCCGATGGGCCTGCAGCCACCACCACAGACCCAACACTCCCTGCCGGCTCTGGGTCCTGCTGTACAGGTGCCCCTCCTCCCCTCCTGCCATTTCCTGTCATTCCATCTCCCTGCCCTCTGTGCCCTCTCCCTCCCTGTCACACATCCATGCCCCTCGGCTCCTCTGCTACACCTCCCACCTGCTCCTTACCTCCCCTCCTCTCCCTGCTGCCTGCTCCTCAACTCCCTTCCTGTCTCTCTTTCCTGCTCCTCGCCTTCCCTCCTCTCCCTCTTGCCTGCTTTGCAACACACCTCTCCACAACAAACCTGCCTCTGACACTCTCCACCACCACTCACCAACTCAGCCACTCTCCACACCAAACCTGCTTCTGACACTCTCCTTGCTTCACCAACAACCAACAGTGTACACCTTCTCTCCCTCGCCTACACAAACCCCTCAACATGTACCAGGTGTGCATGTGTATTTATGTGTTTTTTTACATTGCGCACATTGCGCATTCGCAGTGGCGTGAGCACGTTGGCTGCGTGTGTTGTGCATGCGCCGCAGAGACGCGGAAGGTGCGAGTGCGAGACACCACGTTGCACATGCGCTGTGCGTGGGCATGAGGCATGCGCATGTGCTGTGTGCCGTTATGTGCATGCGCCAAGCCTAACGCTCACGCACAGTGCATGCATAACATGGTGTCCCACACACACACCTTCTGCATCTCCGTGCAACTTGCGCAATGTAAAAAAACACATAAATACACATGCACACCTGTACATGTTGAGGGGTTTGTGTAGGCGAGGGAGAGAAGGCATGCGCTGTTGGTTGTTGGTGAAGCAGGGAGAGTGTCAGAAGCAGGTTTGGTGTGGAGAGTAACTGGGTTGGTGAGCAGTGGTGGGGTTGTGTGGCTGGGTTGGTGTGTGGTTGGGGAGGTGACTGGCAGGGTTGATGAGGTGAGTGTCTGCGTTTGAGTGCATTAGAGGAGTAGAGGGGGGTGGAGTTTATGGCAGGCTTTGTGGTTGCTGCATGTGCAGTGGGAGGTGAGCAGGGGCTGCGGTTGCCTGACAGGGGAGATGGTGCCCATGGGGCTGAGGTGCAGGGCATGGATTTAGTCCTGCTGCAACACAGACATGCAGCTGTGAGGGCAGGCCAGGCAGGGGCTGTGCCGGCACGCCACAGGAGGTGTGCGGAGTTGGAGGCTCGCCAGCCTTGCCTCTACAGGCCCAGGGCCCAGCTCCAGGGTATGCGTGAGAACCAGGTCATCTCCCTCTGCCGCCTGAGCACGGGGGCTATTAGGGAGCTCTATGAGGATCTATGACCTAACATCGAGGCCCTGACTGGTCGGTCACATGACATACCGGGTTTGGTCAAACGCCTTGGTGCCCTACATTTCTTTGCCTCTGGCTGTTTACAGTCATCTGTGGCTGCAGTGGGTGGCATGAGCTGCCCTACCTTCTCACGCTGTCTCCACCAGGTACTGCGTGCCATGATCAGTCGGGTGGGGAATTTCATTGTCATTCCCAACACTAGGCAACAGTGGGGCACCCTGAACCAGGCCTTTGAGGCATTTGCCAGGTTACCACACGTGATGGGAGCTATTGATTGCACACATGTTGCCATGGTCCCGCCCAGAGACAGGGAAGTAGTATTCCGCAACCGCAAACACTACCATTCCCTGAATGTTCAGGTTGAATGTGATGCAAAAATGCATATTATGAATGTGGTCCCTAGGTTTGCAGGGTTCACTCATGACTCCTATATCCTGCATCACTCGGCACTATTCAGACAATTTGAGGCAGGCCAGTATGAGAACTGTATACTGCTGGGTATGTATTTCTCATCTCTGACATGCACATGGTGATTCTCTGACTAACCGTATGTGCACATGTCTGTCTTTGAGTTGTAACCCTAGTTGTGTGTGTGTCTCATCTTTCTGTGTGTGATCTAACGGGGGGGGGGGGTTGCCCTCCAGCTCTACCTTGCTATGGTGCTGTGTGTTGATGGTAGAATGGACTCTAACGTTTGTGTCGTGGTTACAGATTATGTTGATTGCAATCCTTACACCTACCCCTTGTTTTGTGTGTCATAACTTCACACACTGATGCATAGCTGTGGTGTCCCATCATGTGATGTTATATGTTTGTGTCAGGATGTTTTGTGCGTTTGGTTTGCACATACATACTTGTGTCCATTTGGGTGGACATGAGCTCCTGCTTTAACGTTCCACATTTCTTTCTGCAGGTGATTCAGGATATGGATGTCGCCCCTGATTTCTGACCCCTGTGTGTCAACCACGGACACGTGCATAGAGGAGTTAGAATGAGGCCCATGCCTCCAGCTGCTCCGTCATAGAGCGCACCTTTGGCGTTTTAAGGAATCGCTTCAGGTGTCTGGATAGGACAGGCGGAGCCTTGCAATACAAAGCACAGACTGTGGCACAGATCATTATAGCCTGTTGCATCCTTCACAACATTGCTCTCAGGCACCATATCCCTGTCCAAATTAATGAGGATCTGGAGGATGATCCTACGTGCCCTCCTGTACGTGGCCATGGTGACATATGTGAGGGCACAGCAGTCAGGCGGCAGGTGATTGAGGAGGTCTTCTCATGTAAGTACTGCATATGTTGCCACATAAATTTGTTTAGATATGTGTGCACTACTACTACTAGTGAACATTTGTATCACAATAGCAGTAAGATGCAACACTGCACTGACATATAACAGACACTGACTATGTTGGTGCAACACAGCATGTGGCAATATGGCTTCTGTGTGGGTTACTGTAACATGTTTGACCTTTATTTCCATCTCTATATACAGGTTATTGTGTTTGTTTACTGTACCAACGTGATGCTCTACATTGATTTACAAACCTAGCATTGCATGTCTGCACAGTGCTATTTATCCCCTGAGATTCCGGCACTCGCATTGCCCCGTTAAATTTGGAGTGTGGCAGAGTGGGTGTCCATTTTCTTCCTTCATTTGTGCATTCCATGTACCGTGATATATGTGTACAGACACTGTATCCACACCAACCAGTGCAGGGGACCTTCTGTATAGTGTTATCTCTGCATGTTTCTGCGGCTTGTTTCATTTGAATTCTCTGTGTTCGTGTGCCTCTGCTACCTGCTAGCATATCCTCATTTTGCATTTTATGATTGTTTTGGGTTACATTGGTGCTGCTTTGATTCCTATATCAGGCATTATGTGACAGCTGTAACATATATTTCGATATCTGTGTTTACACTTTCTTACTTTTAACAACATATGCTGTTTCATTTTCGTGCCTCCTGTGTTGGCAGACAGATATATTTTTATGAAGAGATCATGAATGATGTGTGTTGGGCCCTCATCATGCACCGCCTACTGTCTACATGCACACATATGTAACTAATGCATTTGGGGCATGCTGCAGCATGTGGGGGGTGGGGGGCTAATACATACTGCACACCATGCACCTAATGCACATTATCTCTCCTGCTCATCATCTGTGGATGGGCCAGTGACTTTTCTGTAACATGTGGGTTGCTGCCCTGCAAAATGTGTTTTCCCTTTTTCCCTGTTATCCAATCACCTTGATATTATGAAAGTCAGTATCTACGCTATCTCTGATGATTACACAAAATAAAAATATGTGGTGGGCATACATTTGTCTCTGCTGCTGCTTGACCACACTGACATACGTATTTAGTGATTCCCTGGTCATGTACATGGCCCACCTGTGCTCACATCCTTGTACGGTGCCAGCTGTCTATCTGCCAGGCGTCTGCCACATCACTGGGTGTTACGGGTTCCCATACAAATATTTCCTTTGAGGTAACATCTTTGCACTATTCTTGCTGTGGTTCTTTGGGATAGTGGCTATGGACATGTGCTGGAACACCATAGGCTGCAGGTTTGATTCCCACATGGGGTTTTATTTTTTTTTGTTTGGGTTGTGCTAACCTGACCATAAGCTGCCTGCAGGTTTGTCACCTATCCACACACCCTTCCATCTCTTCACTGTACACCAATGTGTGCCCTCTGTGCTGCCTATCCATCACATATTAGCTGTTACATATGTCTCTTTCTTTGTAGTGTTCACATAGGCAGTCCAGTTGGGGGTTTGGCATTGATGTGGTTCAGCTGGTCTGGGCCACACCTGTTTGCAGGTTCAATTCTCACATGCTCCTTTTGTGTTCTGTTCCCTATTTTGCCCTGCTCCACAGAGCATCCCCTGCCGCCCTTTGGGTTTAGCTTCTTTCCTCTTTTGCCTGCTGTATCCACTGCATAACATTTCATTGTGTGTGTGTGCATGTAGTTATATGTGGCTCTCATCCCAATTACAGACTGTGATCTGAGCTGTACACACCAGATCTGCATGTGCATTCCATCATGGTTACTGTTGGAGTTTGCCCTATCCTGGCAGACAGCAGACTTTTTGTGTGATGGCCTGGAGTGTTCTTGTATGCAGCCTTTGCTAACGACCTCATGTTGGTGGTGTACCGGTTTGTGCATTGACATTTGTGCTAATGGTCATGTGTTTGATTCCTCTCTGTTCTCTTTCATTTGTATGCCTGTCCTGCAAAGCTACTTTTCATTCCTGTAACAGTCATATCTGCGCAGATCTGTGCTGTTGGCATACTGTTATCACAGTTGCCAACCATCCTTCTGTCCGTCTATGTGTGTCTGCCAGCTGTGTGCCGTCCTGCCCTGATGTGCAGGCTGCTACCCCATGTCCTGCACTGGTACACATTTCTGCATTGCAGCTCTTCCTGGTTGCCTCTCCTGTGTGTGCTCTGCATGGCACTGCTACTTCTCTGTCCTCCTGTCATTGTACCTATCCTGCCACCTGTACTTCCTCTGCTGGACATGTCTTCCCATCCTCTGCCACACGCTGTCATTGTTGCATGGTACATTACCATCACCCTGTGCATCACTACAGCTGCCGCTGATATGTTTGTCCATTTTTCCAGCTGCCACATGGGATGGATGCAGATTTGCCTGGTCCATCAGCTCTGATCTACTTCCTTCCATCACTTGTTCATTGTTTTTCCTTGGTGCTCTGTGCAGTGTTAGGGTTACATCTGTGTTTGGCCCATACCTTTCTTGCTTTTCAACTTGGGGGACCTTACTGCCCTTGGGCAACATTTCTTGAGTCACCTATACATCCTTGGGGCATCTTTAGCCACATCTTAGATTCAGCCAGCTTATGGGGCACCTAATATGGTGCCTGGGGGTTTGCCAACCTTTCGTCATGCCCTCTGGGGCACATTATGACCTGCCTTGGCTGATGTGGTGGTTTATGATGTTCCTTCTGGTGCGCCCTAAAAAGTGCATTGGGATACGGCACTGGGGTGCAGGTATCTTTAGCTGGAAGCACCGATTGTTGGAATGTTTCTGACTGTTACAAGCAGGAAAAGGAATTGGCTTGGCCACCCTTATTCATTACACCCACTGAGGGTTCAAACTCAAGACCCCTGTCGTAGTAGTCACTGTATTAACCAGTGTGCTACACCTCTGTTGCTGGGATTGCAGGTCAACGCGCAAAGTTAAGGTTAATGTTCGGTAATGTGCACTGCTCCCTCTATCGCGTGATAACCCGCGATTGCTACCTTAAGACCAGAACGCCCACTACCTTACATGGCATTCCTCACAGTAACGCTGCAACTAGCGCCAGTGACATTAAAACGATTTAGTAAACATACCCCTATGATTTGTTTTGAATCTGCTGCTCATTAGTTTTATGGAATGTCTTCTTGTTTAAGTGTTGCTTGAAAAGTTAAATGGCTGTTTTCTATTTAACCGTTCCACCCCCTTCTTGATTGTATAAGCTTCTGTACCATCCCCTCCCAGTTGTCTCTTTTCTAGGTCAAAGATCCCTATCCTGTTTCGTTTTTCAGCCTTAGAATGGTATTTCATCATAGTCATCATTTGTGTCATTCTTCTCGGAATCTTTTCTAGTTCAGCTATTTCCTTTTTGAGATTGGGTGACCAGAACTGCACACTATATTCAAGGTGCAGTCACAGTGTGGACTTAGCAGACACATGAAGATTCTTTCAGTTTTGTTCTCCATCCCTTTTTGAATAATCCATAATAGGAGAATTGAAGGCAAAAAATTATATTATATTTCATTTTTCCCAAATTTTCTTGATTTTCAGGTGTTTTATTTGTTAGTTTCGCTCATTTGTTTTAAGAGTGAATTTTTTAAAGGCAAGATATAGAGCAGGGATTCTCAACTCAGTCCTCGGAGCACACCTAGCCAGTCAGGTTTTCAAGATAACCACAATGCATATGCATGAAAGAGATTTGTGTAAGATGGAAGCAGTGCATGCAAATTTCTCTCATGCATATTCATTGTGGTTATCCTGAAAACCTGACTGACTAGCTGTGCCTCAAGGTTTGGATTGAAAACCTGAACTCTAGACATTTAGCACCCTTTCATTGATTTAGTACATGTTAGGGGTATGTTAAATCAAACTAAGGGGCATGTTTACTAAGCTGCACAAGGCAGTTAGTGTGGGTTTTAGTGCATTCTAACCTTTAACAATGACCCACACTAACAGTTACTACATGGTAAAAACTGTTGTGCAGTATAAAACCCATGCTAACTGAATTGTGGGGGTTAAGCTGGGACTCAGGGTGGGTTTGGGGTGGAGAGAGGGCATGGCAAGCATAGATTTCTAGCAATCATGACTTGTCAGACAAATCTAATTAATTTCTTTGACTAGGTAGCAAGAAAGTTAGACTGAGGTAGAGCCTTAGATGTGGCATACTTAGGGGCTTGTTTACAAAGATGCAGAAGCCGTGGACCCATTGAGGACTCATGGCTTTGTGGACTTGCACCTGTCTTGGCTCTCTTGCTGGAAGCACTATCTGCTCTATTAATTTTGAGGTCCTTTAATTATAGCTACAATTGATAGTAAGGAGTCAGGATTCTTTACATTTTGGTTTAGAAATAAATTGAGCACCTTGGGGATGAACCCTAAAGTGAATGACTGTGTTAGAAATTGGTTGAGTGGGAGGCAACAAAGGTACAGGTAAATGGAGCTCACTCTGAGGAGCAGGATGTTACCAATGGGATCTATCTTTGATCTGATAATTTTTAACATTTTTGTAAGCGATATTGAGGAAGGGCTGTCAGGTAAGGTTTGTCTCTTTATGGATGATATAAAAATCTACAATAGAGTAGACATCCATGAGGTGGGATCTAGCAAAGCTTGAAGAATAGCCAAGGATTTGACAGCTGAGATTTCATACTAAAAAGTACAGGCTCGTGCATTTGGGCTGCAAAAATTCAAGGGAGTGGTACAGTATAGGAGTGAAGTACTTCTATCCACTAAAGAAGAGCGGTAACTGGGGGTGATTGTTTCTGAGGATCTTAAAGTAGCTAAATAGATATAAAAAGTGACAGTGAAAGCCAGAAGGGTGCTTGGGTACATAGGGAGAGGAATGGCTAGCAGGAAGAAAGAGGTGATAGTGTCTCTGTATAAATCTTTGGGGAGAACTCATTTGGAGTATTGTGTGCAATTCTGCAGATCACACCTTCAAAAGAATATAAACAGGATAGAGTGAGTACAGAGGGTGGCTACCAAAATGCTCAATGATCTTGGTCATCAGGCAAATGGGGATAGACTTTGGCATTATCATGTATACTTTGGCATTGTCATAACCAATGAGGTTTAACCAAGGTATGATAATCGATACTTTAGAAGAAAGGCAGGAGAAGGGAGAAATGATAGAGACATTTAAATACCTCTGTGGCATAAATGCACAGAAGGAGAGCCTTTTTCATTTGAATGGAAATTGCAATGAGGGAGCATAGAATAAAGATGAAAGGGACAGACTCAGGAGTAACCCAGGAGAAACCACCCGCACTCTCCATCACCATCTATTGCACATTGCACTACAACACAACAAGAAAACAAAACATGTGGAAAACCCCTTCCCGCAACTCCTGAGATGTGCACTCATAAATGCCTGATCTATACGCAGGAAATGGCCAGCCATCTCCGACATGATACTACTCCATAACCTCAACATGCTCTTGATCACAGAGTCATGGCTTACCAGTGACGATAACGTCCTCATCAACCAGCTCCTTCCCCCCAAATTTTCAAGTCATACAGTCCATAGAGACGGTAAGAGAGGGGGAGGAGTGATCGCCATCACCAAGTCGGACCTCCAGTTCCTCCCGAGAAGCGCAACCAGCACCTCGTTCCTTGACACAATCACGATAGCTAACAAAAGCTGTACCATCAACCTCCTATACAGGGCCCTATCAGCAGACCTAGATGCCCTTTCAGCAATAATCAACCTCGCATCCACTACTCAAAACCTACGCACTCCGAACTGGATCTTGGGGGACTTCAATCTACCTTCACTGCAAGACTCCCACACCTCAGCATTTCTCGAAGCACTGAAGGACTTAGGATATAAACAACTGATCAAGGAACCTACTCACATAAGGGGAGGCATCCTGGATCTGATATTCGCTCCCCAGGCAACTCTCATCCCACCCACGACCCCAGAGATATCAATTACTGCAGTTCCCTGGTCCGACCACAAGCTGATCTTATTCCAAATTCCCCTGCCCACCCACAACCAGAAGGAAGCTAGAACAGTCAGCGGCCACTCCGAGGATCAACCACAAAGATTTCAGAATTTCAACAAGGAACTGATACTGAGCACTGTGCACCCACTACTCACCTCGACAGCACTCGACCCTGAGGTTCTGGTCTCTGAAAGGAATGAAACACTCAGTTCACTTGCACTATGTCAACCATCTAACAAACCTCCTGGGAAAAGAGCATCTGCACCCTGGTACTCCACTGAACTGAAATCCTCTCGCACCCTCCTAAGGCAGCTGGAGAGATGCTGGCGCCGTTCACACACAGCTGACGATCAAAGAGCATATAACTCCCACCTAACAGCGCACCGTGAAGCGATAACAGCAAACATGCGGCGATACCATACGGACACGCTAAAAAGATCGCTGAACAAGCCACACGACCTGTTCGCTGTTGTCAAGAACCTGACAAAAGAACCAGCCGCAGAGCAAACAATTGGGATCCACCCCAAAAAATTTGCAGACTACCTACTATCCAAGCTATGCCAGACCAACATTACCCCAGCACCTGAAATCTCCTTCAAACCAAGCTATCAAACACCTCTCACCATCTTCTCCACACCCCACAAGCAACGCATCAAGGACACCATAGCGGCAATCAACACGACCACCGCTCAAACTGACCCCTGCCCCGCTTTTTGGAAAAAAAGACCTATGAGCTAACTTTAGCCCCACTATAGCCAGAATTATGGACCAATCCTTTACAACAGGCACATTCCCATAATCTCTAAAGCGCACGTCCATAATACCCTTACTAAAAAACAGCAAGCTTGACCCCCAGAAGGCAGATTCATACAGACCGATATCAAGTATACCTTTGCTAGCAAAAATAATTGAGAAGGAAGCCCAGATGCAAATTCAAGAACACATTGAAACCTCTGCACCACTGGACCCCTGCCAACAGGGCTTCAGAGAGGCCCATGGAGTTGAAACGCTCCTCACCACACTCTTCAACAACATAATTATAGGAATCGACAACATTCGGCAGGGAGTCGTCCTCATCTTCTTGGACATCGCAGCTGCGTTCGACTCAGTGAGCCATGAACTTTTGCTGGAACGTCTCAAGGAGAAGGGGATCACCGACAAACTGTTGGACTGGTGCAAGTCCTATCTCTCAGATAGATGGCAGCATGTACGTTCCGGGGCAGCCTCATCAGATCCCTTCCACCAGAAACAGGGTGTCCCGCAGGGTTCCTCCCTCTCGGCCCTGATGTTCAACGTTTACATGCAGCCTATATGCAACCTGATCCGTTCTTTCATTGTCAGTTGCTTGATTTATGCGAACGATGTGTTGCTATACATGCCTTTCTCAACTGAGAACCCAGACTTCTCACCACTGACAAATTGCTTTAATGCCGTATCGGACTGGCTCCAAACTCAAAACCTCAGGATCCAACACAAAAAAACGGAAGTACTCTTCATTACAAGGAACCTAAACTTCCCCACACCACCCTTTCTAAGTGTCAATGAAGCAGAACTCCAGACCAAACCCACAATCAGATACCTCGTCATCACAGACCAGAGACTGGACATGGAAGCACACATAGGCAATATAGTTAGGACAGTGTACCATAAGATACGATCCCTCAGACCCCTACGAGCCTTGCTGGAGCCAGAAGACTTTAGGACAATTTACCAGGCGCTGATCATACCACACTTTGATTATGCTAATGTGATCTTACATGGACTCCCCCAGGCCACTCTGAATCCGCTGCAACTTGCAATGAACACTGCAGCGAGGGTCCTATATGGGGCATCCAGGAAGGACCATGTGACGCCCATACTGAAGCACCTCCACTGGCTTCCGATACATAGCAGACTCAAGTACAAAACCCTACTGCTAACTTTCAAAGCCATCAATGGGCTTTCATCCTCATCATTATCTGAATTAATCCAGACCACTCCCTTCAACAGGTCCAGAAGATCAGTGGCACTCAATACACTTACAGTCCCAAAATCAATAACCCAATGCACCCAGTCAACAGCAAGTGGGGCCTTCAAACTCTGCGCGCCCAGATGCTGGAATACACTACCCCCCCAACATCCATGCAATTCATGACCTACTCCAGTTTAGGAAAGCCTTGAAGCACCACCTCTTCCTCCTGTACTACCCGATAGACATTGCCGTAGCAGCCCCATCCACAGATACAACACAAAACGCCTACAGCTAGACCAATGAGGTGAACCACACCGTGCTGCAAGATTGTAAATAGTTACCCCATGTTATCCAAGTTTTAATTTCCTGTTCATTATAAACACAGAGTACCCAAGGAAATGTGTAGTTCTATGTTTTATTGTAAACCGCGCTGATGTTGAATAGCGCGGTATAAAAGAGACTGGAAATAAATAAATAAATAAAATAATAATTTGCGGAAATATTTATTTTCAGAAAGCATGGTAGATTCATGGAATGGTCTCCCAGTGGTGGTAGTAGAGACAATCAGGCTTATTCCATCCTGGACATACACCCACTCTGTACTTTCAGTTTGATTGGACGTACAAAGTGGTTGCGATTCTGATCCCGCAGGACACGTCTAGCCCCATGAGATCAGAATCGCGATCAGGCCTGTACATGCAGGCCGGGACTGCGATTCAGCCTGGCCTGCATGTACAGGCACTGCCTGACTAACTCAGGGCTTTTAAATGGAGCTGTGGTACCATGGCGTCTGGTTGCCATGACACTGCAGCTCCATTTAAAAGCCGCCAGAACAAATGGTTTATTCCCCGCAGCCCGACCCCCGATTTGGCCTCTCAGGGCCAGATCCAGGCTGCAGGGAATGCTCTCTGTCCGCTGACACCTATTCCTGGCCCTGGGCCCCCCGATCCCCGATGTCAAGGGAAGTTATTCCACCTCAGAGGTGGAATAACTTCCCCATTCAGGTCGCCGGCCCCGGACGTACAGGGCCGAGATTAGAATTGGCCATGTACATCCGGGGCCAGCAACCGCCCACTGCCCACCCTAATGCCGCCCTTGATCCTTCCCCTTACAACTGGAGCAGAAGCTAGATGCCAGTCGAAGAGGGCACGAATAGTGGGAATGGACATCCTGTTGGGACGTCCATCCCTGCTATTCATGCGACAGAATAACTTCCATAGTCTATATCTGAATTCAAGAAAGCATAGGACAAACACAGAGGATCTCTAAGGAAAAAAAAAGGGGACTGTAAAGTTTAATCGTTGATAGGGAAGGGTATACTTGTTAGGCCTTATGGTCTTTATCTACCATCATGATTTTATTTTTCTGATAGCATGGCTGAACTTAACACCACTAAAAGGGGAGTGTTAAGTGCAGCCATGCTACCAGCTGTCAGATAACAAGGCCATAGCACAAACCAAGAAAAAGCATGGTCCCACCCACCAAAGCTACATCCCATTCCCCAGTCAAGAAGCTCCTCAATATTAGCCATCCTGATCAAGACCGCCCACAATATTAACTACTCTGATCCAATAATCCCCTGCAAGATCACTCCCCTAATGAAGATCCCTCCATGATTAACTCCCAAACTCATGATCAGACATTCCACAAAGTCAACCCTTCCAAGATCAGAGTCTTCCTTACCATACATATCTCTAACAAACCCCCTCCTGAATCATAAGGTCCCATAAGAAGACTACCCCATTGCCAGCCCTCAACACTCTCCCTATTCTCTGATCCCCAGGAGGTATCCCTAGCAGTTTAGTAGACCAGGGCAAGAGCATTGATTCCCTTTATACTGCAGATTGTACCACAAGACTACCACTACAGGTTACATTTTGAACCCCAGCAGTTATGGGGAGGGGGTAGAGGGGAACCACTGCTGCTATTGTCCCCTAGAATACTAGGGTTATCCCTGGGTAAGGCACAGGAGGATCAAGGGTTAGGAGAGGGCCATGGATTGATGATGGGGGGGTTCTGCTCAGAAAGTTGCTAAAGGGGTCTTATAATCGAGAGAGGATTTGTTGGGGGGGGTCTTATGCTCAGGAGGGCTTTTAGGGGGTGCATGATAAGGGAGCTCTCATCTTGGGGAGTTAATGTTGGTGTGGTAGTGTGGCATGCAGTGGGAAGGGGATTTCTTTAAAACACAGGCCAGACAGCAGTTCAGAGAAATCAAAAGCAGTTTTTATTCTGTCCCAATTTGTTAAACCTCCATAAAGCAAAAGCCAGAGCAGACAGAAGTTCAGGGAAAACAAAATCAGCTTAGGTCTTCCCATCCCTTCCTTCAGCCACAGTTAAAGCTTTTACCTTTGCATGGCTTGACTCTTAGTTCCAAGGGCCTCTCTCTCTTCTGTAGCCAGTTGGGTTCTTAACCTCTGCCTGTGACCTATGCCTTCCCAGCTCTGAACTCTGGGTTGCACACTCTGTTATTTTATTTATTTATTTATTTATTTATTTATTTATATTCTCCTATATACCGTGCTATTCTGCATCAGTGCAGTTTATATTGAACAAACTGAAAATACATTGAACAGGGCATTATAACTTGGAGATAACTCTTTTACAGGGAACATGGGCTATGGAGGGTTAAGTGGCTTGCCCAAGACCACAAGGAGCACCTGTGGGACTAGAAACCCCAGTCCTTCTGGCCCAAGGTTGCTGTCCTCTAGTGGGATTTGAACCCCTGACCTTCCAGCCTGAAGTACCTTGCCCCAACCACTAGGCCACTCCTATACTCCACTCCACTGTTAAAGAGGACTGTTGATGCTCCCTTTGGAGAGAGGTGGATAACATTGTATAAGCCAATCACACACCCTCTTCCTCAGCTCAACCATGCCCCGTTGGGCACCTGCTTCACCCAGGACTCCATGCGGGAAAGGAAGTCCACATTCAGGCGAGTCCAACCAGCAGTATGTGGAACCTAAAACTAGTAGGTTTGGAGACTCAAAAAAACACTGCATAATATGGCTGTTGGACTCCTTATATTGAGCCAGCCATTTGAGGGTTTGGTGGTCCATTACCAGCATAAACAGATGGCTGAGTAGGTAGTATTTGAAGGTCTCAAGTACCCATTTGACAGCCAGGCTTCCTTCTTGATCATGGCACAATGTTGTTCCTGAGGAGCAGCTTCCTGCTGACAAATGATATGGGGTGTTCTTCACCTCTGACTTCCTGGGCAACGACGGCTCCTAGGCCCTCCTCTGAGGCATCAGTTTGCGCAAAAATAATAGAGAGAAATCAGAGCTAATCAGGATAGGTTCAGAGCATATGGCCTTCTTTAGGTGCTTGAAGGCTAGGTCCAGGTTCAGTGACCATTGAATACATTCAGGAGCTCTCTTCCGCAGGAGATTGCTTAACGGCGCCGCCACCTCTGCAAAATTAAGGATTAACCAGCAGTAATAGCCAATCAATTCAAGGAAGGCACAAACCTCTTTCTTAAATTTCAGAGTGGGGACCTGGGTAATGACATCTACCTTCCATAGTTGAGGTCATATCTGCCCATTCTTGATTAAATATGCCAGGTATTGAAGATCCCAAACTCCCAGAAAAAATTCCTTGGGGTTGGACATCAACCTGGCCTTCCACAGGCTGGTCAACATGGTTTATACTTGGATTAGATGAGATGGATAGTCCAGCCTCTTCTGTAGATGACAATGTTGTCAAGGTATGTAGCTGCATACTCCTTGTGCGGTCTCAATATGCTGTTGACTAGACATTGAAACATGGAAGGAGTCCTGTGTAATCTAAAGGGCAGTACTGTGAACTGGAACAGACACTGCAATGTCAAAAAAGCAGTCTTCTCCTTGGCAGCTGGAGTCAAGAGTACCTGCCAGTATCCCTTGGTCAGATCCAAGGTTGATATAAAGTATACTCCACTGAGTCACTCGATTAACTCATCTATTCTGAGCATGGGATACGCTTCCAGTTTAGAAGCTGCATTGATCCTCTGGAAGTCAATGCAGAATCTGATGCTTTCATCGAGTTTAGGAGCCAAGATGATGGGTGATGACCAGTCACTCATAGACTCTTCTGTAACTCCCAGGTTAAGCATCTCTTCTAGCTCCTCGGCAATGACCTGTCATTGGGCCTAAGGAATCTGATAGAGTCATTCCCAGATAACCACCCCAGGGTCACTATTGATATCATGATAAATGAGGTAGGTTTGTCCCAGGTGAGTGGAGAACACCTTTAGGTTCTGGTTGATCAAACCTTCTAAATATCTTCTCTGAACAGCAGAGAGAAGATCTCTAATTGAGACATGAGCTGGATCCAACGAGAATGAAATTTCCGGCCCAAACTCTTCCTCTACCACCACAGACATCACTGGAGTCCATTTTTCAATAGGTTAATATGATAAATTGTGGCTTTCTTCTGTTTATCTGCCTGGGCAATCTTGTAATTAACAGGCCCTACTTTGTCTTCCAACTCATAGGGCCCCTGCCATTTACAGAGCAGCTTGCTCTCGGATGAAGGCAGCAAGACTAAAATGTTGTCTCCTGTTTGGAAGGTAAGGTACACAGCTGCCTGATTGCAGTCTCTGGCCTGCTCGGCTTGGGCTTTTTCCAGATGGAGTTTGGACACTTCTCTGGCATTTAGTCCCAGCATGGTTTTCTTGTTCCCGGGTTACCTACTAGAACCCCATCCACCTTCAAAACCCACTTTCAGGCATGTTTAAGGGACTCATCTTCTTTCTGGGCCCTCCTAAAGCTCCCTGGGTCTTCCCCCACCCTCCACTATGATAAGGGAACAATTGTATTTGAGTCACTACTTCTGAGCCCTAAGCTATCCCCAGGGATTTCTTCCCTAGGATCTCCCTCCATGGATTCCTTCTCCTTAGCTGCCCCAATTCTACTAGTAGCGTAGCTTCTTCCAGCAATGCAAACTCTGGGATTCAGCAGGCTTGGGATTCTCAACATATAGATCCTGATCTTCCAGGGAGAAAATCTCTGGGAAATCTTCCTGGTCCAACTTATTGGACCCATCAATTAGCCAGGCCCATGTCGCTCTGAGATTTGGGTAGTCTCGGACGATCACCACTGCATACGGAGCCAAGGCAGCACCACAGTCTTGAACGTGGCTTGCCCTGCTGGCATGTTAAGTGAAACCTGTGCTGTTGGATTCTGCCTCTGGTCGCCATGTACACAGGACAGTGTTAACATCTTTGTATAGTCAATTTGAAATCAGGGTAAAGTTTTCCTGCCAATGAGGGTCCACACACTCCTGGAGTCTATCAAAGCCTGGAGGCAGGTTCACTCAAGTTCCACTGGAATTGCAAAGTTTTGTGTCCCAGGTTGGAGAGTGTCCACAAAAGCACAGATGTGAGGGGTGGTTAGACTGATATCCATGGGTTCTTCCATACCCAGGGGACATTCCTGAGCAAAGTGTCCCTGGGCTCCATACCTAAAACAGGTGAAGGGATCATGGCTTGGGCCATGCCCTCGTGTAAAAAGTGACTTTGGGGTTGGAACATGGGAACCAACATCCATTCTGACTTCCCCTTTTGTCCTCCTAGTCTAACAGGTGACTTCTTCCCCCTTCTCTCTGTCCACTTCAATCACCAACTGGGCTTCATGATACTCCTCTGAAGTTTCCAATGCCCTCTCTAATGTAAGCCTGGGGTGCTGATGTACCCACTGTTTCATTGGGGCAGTCAAGCCCTTCAAAAACTGCTCCAATAGCACAATGTTACTACCTCAGACTTGGTCTTTCCCTCCAATTGCAACAACTTCCATGCAAGCTTCTCCAATCAGCAGAGGAACCTCTGAGGGCTCACTTTCATCTGGAGCCCCCACCCCTTTCTGAATCACTGGTGGTAGCCCTCTGGTGTACAGCAAGCCTGTTTGAATAAGGCAGCCTTGACATCTGCATATGTAGCTCACCTATCAGGGTTGGCATCCTGAAATGCAGCAATAATAATGCAATGTGTGCCTTTGAGTCAGTCCTGACTCCTGGCAACCCAGATGTTCGTGATCCAAGTATAAACCATGTTGACCAGCCTGTGGAAGGCCAGGTTGATGTCCAACCCCAAGGAATTTTTTCTGGGAGTTTGGGATCTTCAATACCTGGCATATTTAATCAAGAATGGGCAGATATGACCTCAACTATGGAAGGTAGATGTCATTACCCAGGTCCCCACTCTGAAATTTAAGAAAGAGGTTTGTGCCTTCCTTGAATTGATTGGCTATTACTGCTATCACTGGAAGTAGATTGCCAGGCCTTTCTTCTGAGGCAGTGGAGTGTTAAGTGACTTGCCCAACACCACAAGGAGTGCTAGTGGAAATTGAACCCTAGTTGCTTGGTTACCAAGTCAGTGTTCTAACCACTAGGCTACTCCTCCGCTCTATTAACTGCTATCAGTCAGCTATCTGTCAGCAAATTCCCCAAGTAAGTAGTCCATGTTATCTCCGTCCACCCAGCCATGCAGGCAGTTCATTCAAAGTTCACCAAAATGTAATCAGATTCATCTTCTGCCATTATTTTCAGTAGAGCTTATGGTGGAGGGTGGAGTAGTGGTCCCTGTAGAGCTTGCGTCAACTGAGCCAGGGAACTCCTCTGTAACTCTCTTTGCACCTGAATAAAGTCTTGTTGCTGTTGATATTGTTGTTGTTGCCACTGCCTTTCTAGCAGAGCTTGTTGAAATTGCTGTTGACATTGTTGCTCTTGCTACTGATACTGTCGCTGTTGCTGTTGATACTGTTGCTGTTGCTGCTGTTATTGTTCTTATTGCTGCTGTCCTTCTGCTAGAATCTGGAGGAGCTGCTAAATCCGGGATTGTCACTGTTCTCTTGCAACACCACCACAGCTTCCTCTTCTGTAGCTGAGTTAAACCTGCAGTATTCGAGCTAAAAAATACTTTCAGCAGCCTCTAGTGGCCAAAGCAAAGCCTGCCTGTTTGGCACTGACTATACCTTCTTCAGGGTCCCTAACTAGGGTGAGGCCAATCCTCTTAGCCCATACAAATAAATGAAAAAAATCCTAACCTGCTATAGAGGCCCAGCTCTGGAGGGATGTGGATTTGCTCTCAGTCACATGGTTAAAGGAAATCCCCAAGCTCCCAGACAGCAGTTCAGGAAAAACAAAAGCTGTTTTTATTCTGTCCCAGTTTGTTAAACCTTCACAATGCAAAACCCAGAGCAGACAGCAATTCATAATCAGCTTACTGCTGTCCCAGCTTGTTAAACCTCTACAATTGTTTCTCCAGGCCCTTCCTCCAGTCCCAGTTAAAGCTCCTACCTCAGAACTCTTTTGCACAGCTTGCCTTGGAAGGACTCCTGACTCCATGGGCCTCTCTCCCTCCTGCAGCCTGCTGGGTTCTTAGCTTTTCCCTATGAGCAATGCCCTCTCAGCCTTGAACTGTCGGCTGCTGACTTTCTTAAAAGAGACTGTTGATACTCCCTATAAAGAGAGATGGGAAACATTCTATAGATCCCATCACAGTTGGGTTGGGTTGGAGGCATGATCTTGAATTCAGGGCTAATTGTAGGGAATCTTGATCAGGAGATAGGTGACCTTGTGAGGGTGGGTCAGATCAGGGAGTGGCTGATCAAGGGGTGATCTGATAGGAGGTAGCTGAATGGGGGTCTGTGGGGTGATTGATCAAGGGAGCAATCAAAACAGGATGTGGTTGATCGGAGAGGGCGGTATAAATGTGGGGGATGCTAAGCCGTGATGTAAGGTGTTTTTTTAGAACTTGGGTCTATGTTATATGCTTCAGCACTGTGGTCATGGCATGTAACAAGGGCCCATGTAGTAAATACCTGTCTTGTGTGGTAAATGCAGGTCAGCTGCTTGTCATAGCCTTCATTTAATTTTATTTCATTAATTTTGATTTATCACCATACATCAACTACTCTTCTGGGTGGTAAGAAAAGTACATACATAATTATTCAGACACTGTGATACCTGGGTACAAACTATATCGTAATGATAGAGCTGATCAAATTGGTGGAGGGGTTGCTCTCTATGTTAGAGAGGGCATCGAGTCAGAAAGAATTAAAGTTTTGCAGGAAACAAAATCTGCTGTAGAATCTATATGGATTGA
Source organism: Ichthyophis bannanicus (assembly GCA_033557465.1). Classification (NCBI taxonomy): domain Eukaryota; kingdom Metazoa; phylum Chordata; class Amphibia; order Gymnophiona; family Ichthyophiidae; genus Ichthyophis; species Ichthyophis bannanicus. The sequence continues at coordinate 107,486,228 of CM066035.1, forward strand.
AATTCCATGTAAAAGAGGGAAGGCAATGGCAGTGGGGGTGTACTATTGAGCGCCTGGCCAGAATGACCAAATGGATGATGAAATGCTCAAAGAAATCAAGGAAGCTAACAAAAGTTACAGCGCAGTAATAATAATGGGTGATTTCAATTACCCCGGTATCGACTGGGTTAGTGTCACGTCAGGACATGCTAGGGAGATAAAGTTCCTAGATGAAATAAATGACTGCTTCTTGGAGCAGCTGGTTCATGAACTGACCAGAGGGGAAGCAATATTAGACCTAGTCCTTAGTGGAACACCAGATCTAGTGCAAGAGATAAGGGTGTTGGGGCCACTTGGCAATAGTGATCATAGCATGATCGCCTTTGATTTAATTAGTGGAGGAGGGATAGTAAGGAAATCCACAGTTCTACCTTTTAACTTTCAAAAGGTTAAAAGGTAGAACTGTGGATACCTTTCTACCACAGAGGAAATGAGGCACTACAATGTCCCAGCCATTGCCCAATGCCCTGTGCAGATGCATCCTGGCCAGGCCACCCTGTCCGGGCTATACCCATGGTACCTTGCTCCTCATTATGCACATTGGCAGGCCAATACTGGCAACAGTGCTGGCAGTGTGGGCTATGGAGGGTTTTTGCAGCCACCACACACTGGATAGACAGACACACACTCCCACACCTATGCCAGCAGTGTACAACTATAGAGGTGTTTGGCAGCCCTGGCCACCGCTCCAGTCCTGGGCACAGTGCAGGCACGGCAATGGTACGCAATACTGTTGGGGTCACTCCCCAGGGTGGTAAACACTGTCAGACACAAGACCTGTAGCACACTCCACAGACATCAGAAAGGTTGCCATGATGCAGCTCAATCACAAAATTGTACTTCAGAATTGCTATCTGCCAGTAATCATAGCAACCTTTTGATAGCTGTGTACCGTAGTCCCGGGTTTAGGGTGGCATTGCTAAGGTATGCAAGTGCTAGTATTGGGAGATGCATGCAGGGCCCAATGTCCTCCTCTACAGGAGGCATTGGATAATGGAGCCTGTGGGTGCGAGTGTGTCTGCCCCTGTTTGCTGCTGCTTTACGGCAGAGGTTCCCAACTCCAGTCCTGGTGTGCCAAACACTGTTCAGGTTTTCATGCTGTCCCTCATGAATATGCATGAGATACATCTGCATACCATGGGGGCGGCGCATAGAAATGCAGCACAGGCATCTTTATTAGAGGCAGCATGGAACCTGAATGGTGTTTGGCCCTCCAGGACTGCATTTGGGAGACTCTGCTCTCGGTAATGCGCATGTTTATGGTGTCTGTGCTCTGTAGGGCAAAATGTAGATGTTTTGGGCATGTCTACGTCATCTGCACTACAGATTCTGTCTGTATTAGCACGTTGTTGTAGTGGGTAAAATATGGGGGCTGGGTTGGCAGGAACCACAGCTGGGACTTGAACCTGTGATCTCCTGCTCCAGAACACACTGGCTGTGTGCACTGCACCACCGTGTTGCCACAAAAACAGTGTATTCCCTGGGGATACCATGACTGTTCATCAGACAGGGCCTGTCTGTTGCAGTGCATGTCACCCATCTACACAGGGCTAGGCCACGGTCTGCTCTGGGAAGCTGCCACTGCCCCCTCCACCACCAGTACCCCTCTACCACCCTGCTGACATGCCCGTCTGCTGGTGCTGCTGGTGGAGTGCAGTCTCAGGCCATCCATTGTGCGGGTAGGTGGCTGCCTATGGTGCAGGTTCTGGGGTAGGGGTGCCTGCATAGCTGTCCACGCTTCCCCCCAGCACCGCCTGCCAATGTTCTGTGCCCTTGGGGGTACTGCAGTTCCAGTCCCACAGTACCTGCTGGGTACTATCCCCTGTGACACTGTGGGAAGCACACTCGTGCCCATGCTGGGCTCTCATCAGTTGCTGTCTGGCTGCTCTACTGTTTCAGCATTCCTATGGGCCACCTAGGCATCACCCTAGTCCACACTCTGGCCCAGCTGCAACACAGCATGTGCCGTCTGCAGCCCTCTGTGTCCCCTTTCCCAGCATCTGTCCAGTTGCCCATTCTGACATGCCTGCCCTGCTGTTGTGGAACATGTGCACGCCATAGGAAACCTGTCCAATGGTGAGGGAAGTCCTGATCAGTGCTATTTCACTGTGGGATCATTCACCTTGTATGGGGATGGAGCATAGACCCTTCCAAAATTCATATCCTTTTTTTTGGAGATTTCTTGAGAGTGTTTTTCGATGTTTCCCATTAATATCACTATTGCCCAGCGTGGTTATGTTTTTTTTATATTTTGTTGGGGTCATTTTCAGTGTTTATTTGCACTTTTGTTCCGTGCACATGTATCACACGTATCCCTTTTTTGTAGGTTTCCCTGATTTTGCTGTACATTGCTGACAGAAATGGTTTCTCTTCCCTTTAAATCAGCTCTAACGCCAGGGTTTCACTGGCGTTAGTTTTCAGCCTCAGATTTCACAGTGTTAGTGTGTAGAGAGCCTCTCCCCTCCCACTCTCCACCCATTGACCCCTTCTCTCCGCCCCTGGGGAGCCTTCCTCCGCCCTCCGGGAGCCTTTCTCCGCCTTCAGCGCTAGTTTGCGCCGCAGCACACGTTATTGCATGCTATGGTACCTTAACGCGTGATAAAGTGCCATTATCGCGCAATAAGGTACCTTATCGTGTGATAACATCACAGAGCGCACAATAAGACGGTTTAGTAAACATACCCCTAAATGTCCGATTTCTCAAGCGAGAGGCATGCACATGTAAACGCACGCATACTGGACGAATAGTGTGTCCTATATAGATCAATGAGCATGGGCATGGTAGCAGATACACCACAAAAGCTGTAGAACAAATAGTGTGCCATCTAGCTTGGTGTTTTTTCAAATTTGGAAAACACCACTCATATCCATTTATAGATTGTATACAATAATCACATCCTCCACATGCAAAATGTCCCAAAGAATCAGAGTCCAAATGTCTAGGTGGTCTGTCTAAAGAAGATGTTGTAAACCCAATAAGATCATGAAGATTTGAACCCCTAGTATAGGCTATTTACAATGGCTTCTGAAAGCACAAATGCAATGATAAGATATCCCAATGCTTTTTCAAAATGTGTCTAATTTGATTAGAATGAGTCATGTATGGGAGTGTGCCCACAAATTTTTCAGATGAAGCCAAAGAAAAATAATGATTTGATGTAGATGTAGATGATAAAAGCTATTCACGATGAGTAAAACGTGCTCTCTTATATGCCATTTTTAATATATCTATTGGGTACCCTCATTGTTGTAGGCACCTGAATAAATCTTTTGCATGATGTATATAGTCCTCCATATTTGAACAAATCCATCGAAAATTAAGAAATTGGCCATAGGAAAGACCCTTTTTAAGGGTTACTGGATGAAAACTTGAGAATGTAAGCAGCGTATTCTTTTGAACTTCGTTTCTAAATAAAGTAGTATGAAGTTTGCCCTCCTTTTTAACCACTAATACATCTAAAAATTCCAATTGTTGAAAATCATGATGCATATTATATTAGTTCTAAGAGTGTTTAACCAATCTACAAAGGCAAACAATAGTTGTTCAGTCCCTTTCCAAAGGAAAAATATATCATCCAAAAATCTAGCCCAAAGACATACTACAGAATACCATGAAGATATGCATATTAAGGAAGACTCAAAACCTGCTAGATACAAGGTTGCCACAGACGGAGCCACTGTTGCTCCCATTGCTATCCCATGAACCTGTAAATAGTATTTTTGCTCATATTGAAAATAATTTTTTGTCAAAACTAATTGTAAACGTTGTTGAAAAAATGAACGGGGTAATCTAGATGGTAAGGCAATATCCAAATCTGAAATCACTTGCAAAGCTTCTTGTTGTTCAATGTTGGTATATAGAGCCGCTACATCTAAAGATACCAGCCAGAATGATTCAACAGAATCAGTGATTGAATTTAACTTTGAAATGAGTAATATCTTTTATAAATTATGTAATTTCAGTTTGTTCAATGTAAACCGCACTGATGCAGAATAGCGCAGTATATAAGAGAATGTAAATAAAAATAAAGAAATAAAATAATCTACTTTTTGTGAACAAGCTTGTAGAAAAACATCACAAAACTTGGACAACGGTTCCAATACTGATCCCCGAGAGGATACAATAGGCTTGCCCGGTGGAGCCACTAAAGACTTATATATCTTTGGAACAGTATATATAATAGGGGTAACAGGATACATTGGAGTTAAGAATTTCTTTTTTTTTTCTATTTATCAAATTTTACAAATATACTCCAAGCAAAACTTGGACAAGAAATACAAGCAGAGGTCTTACCAAAAATAAAATCATCAAGCAATCTCAATAAACAAGGTAAAATTAAATCCCTGAAAGGAATTAAAGACCAACTACTAAACAGTCCACAAAAAAGAGGGATCCAAGAATCACAATTCCAGAGGAGTGGAAAAAAAAGAAATAAAGTACAAAATTAATAACAGAACTAAAACAGCAAAGCACATAATACAAAGAGGCCCAACCAAATTACCCCCCACTCCAACCAACCCCATTCAGCCCTACAACTTCTTTGCATCCAAAAAGAAGTGTAATTGAGAAGGTTCAAAGAAATGATATACAGAGTTCTGGTAATGAACAATACATTTACAAGGAAATCGTAACTGGAACTTTGCACCTAGTGTTATCACCTCGGAGCGCAGTTCCAAAAATTTCTTCCTACGAACTTGTATCCAACGGGACACGTCCGGAAAAATCAGAATCTTACCCCCCAGAAAAGATATATCCGTTTTCTTAAGAAAAAGACGTAACAATGCATTTTTATCTTGAAGAAAAACAAAAGAAACTAATAATGTCGCTCTAGACCCTACTGTTTCAGATGACTGTTCCAATACTACGGAAAGATTTTCCAAATCAAGAGAGTCCAAGGAAACATCAACTTGAGGAGCAGGAAATGTAGTAGTAGCGTCAGCAGCACCGCCAGATGGTAAATAGAAGATCTTCTGCGTAGGAGGAAAACCAGCCTCAGGGTAACCGAAGATATCCTTTAGAAATCTATGAAAAAGCATCCTAGCCAGTGAGACAGATATACGGGGAAAATTCACTATCCTCAGGTTCAAGGACCGGGATGCATTCTCCAAATTCTCAATTTTTCGTAGAAATACTATCCTATCTTGCGAAAATAGCCGCTGCTGTTCTTGTACCTGTTGAATTTGATGGTCAAGCACAGTCAACTGACCCTGCTGGTTACCTAGTCCCTTCTCCACACTTTCCAACTGATCGGGAAGTGGGGTCAGGGCCTGAAAGGCTACAGCACACAACTGATAGACTGACTGTAGGGCAGACCAAATTGAAGCCAAGGTTACTTCCTGTGGACACTGAAGAGGAAGAAAAACCAACGGAGGCTTAATGCTGGAGATAGAGGATACCATACTCCCATGCTCTACAATGCCCAACTGAGGTGCAGGAGACAGAGCCCCTGACAAAGACGCCGACGTCTCTGCCAGACTCCCGGAATGAGACTCTCTGAGAGCCACTACAATGCCGGCAGCCGCGTCAGCGGGCGGAGGAGGAGTTGAAGGGCCGACAGGGCTCAGCAAAACATCGCTGTCTAAGCCGGGGCTCACCTCCGCCACAACCGCAGGATCACCCTTCTTCACCGCTGCGCAGTTCTCCATTGTATGCTGCCCAGTCGGTAGTCCTCCCTTGCCCTTAGCCTTCCGCTTCGGCATAGGGCAGGGACAAACAGCAAATTCCCGAGGAAACAAAACAGAGGTAAGTGGAGCAGCGAACCCCGCGTCCTGTTACAACGCCATCTTGAATCGGAGTTAAGAATTTCAATTCCCGTTTGGTTATCCAACCTTTTAGGAAAGCTTCCTTCACCAGCTGTTGTATATCCTCTTGCATTTTTAAAATTGGATTCTCAGATAATAAACAATAGTAATGTTCAACATTAAGATGACTAAGCAAATGTGATTGATACTGGTCTAAAGATTGTCTGACCGTAGCACCCCCCTTATCAGCGCGACAAATTACTATGTCTTGTTTATTCTATAGTTCTTCTATTGCTTTCCATTGATTGCTAGACAGATTATGAAATTTAGATCTTAAATTTGATGTTTCCAAAAGATCCACATCTCAACACCAAATTTTGGAAAGTCTGTATGAGCGGATCCAAATTACCAGGAGGACTCCATTTAGATCAGGGGTCTCAAACTCAAATTGCTTTGAGGGCCAAATGAGGACTTGTAAAGTAACCCGGGGGCCGCATAAGACGCGGGGTCTCATTTGCATAAGGGGCCTCATTTGCATAAATATTTGCATAATGTTACCATACACTAACTTTTACTAAACATGCCTCTTAATGAGTATGGATAAAGAAAGACTAAAAGATTTAGAAACAGGAAGACAATAATTAAACTGGGAACCCCAAAAGCCAAACTTGGAATGTACAACAACACTGTAGAAATAAAACTATAAATTAATTTCCTCTTGTACTAAACAAAGCGCAAACATTAATGATGCACAGGGGGAGGGGGGGAGGGGGTGTGCACGCGCTCTTATCTGTCGCCTCAGGCAGCAGATTGTCTTGAGCTACCCCTGGGATTGCCATTGGGTCAATGGCACTTAATGGCAACAACAACAACAACTTCACATAGATGTTTTTGATGGTAGGTGATAAATCAAGTATTAAAAATAAATAAGCATGTGTACGCAAGCAGTATGAGGGCGATATGGTTTAATGGTATACTTGATATACTGCTTTTCCCAAATGTGTCAAAACAACACTCATCACCACATGCATATTTAAGAGGTGTGGCAATGGTGTGTGAATACTTGATGTCTGTATATATGAGATGCGGGGACTATCTATGTAGGCCTGCAGATATGTAGGAACTTATGTTAACTGTAGGGGTGATGTATAAATATATATACACATGAATGAGATGTGGGCATTTATGTATCCGTTGGTTACAAGTGTGAATGTCTCTACGCAAGAGGCATAGAGGCTGAAGTATAGCAACATAAAAGATGCATATGTATACAGACAGTGGGTGGCATAATCTATTTTTTGTACACATTTTAAATTCTAATTTGTTGTAACCCATCTTTGCATTAATTATCAAAGTACATAAATAAATAAAACATTCAATACAATCGGCTTAGTACCTTTGTTAGTGAAAAAAAGAATAATATAAATAAGCATACAAAAAATAAAATCTAAAATAATCAGTACCTTGCTATACAGAATTGCTTAGAACACTATCTAGAATTCATAAATATTAATAGCAGATGAAGAACAAATCAGAAACTGAAGATCTCTGTGATTGTACCTATGTAGCAGTAAAGGTGCACACGCAATCTACTCTGTTGCTATCTATCCATCCATACGTGTATGACTCTTGGCACTTCCTGATAGCGTGCGCCTCGCCCTCACCTGTCCAGCTGCGGAAGAGGGCGGGGCCACGCGGAGATTGGCCACATTCCCTGATTAGTCACCACAGGGCGTGCGGGCGTGCTCCCCTATTCTGTCCCAGGTGATTCCCCGGCACGAGATCTCTTGTGGTTCAATCCCAGGAGCCTGTGAGAGCAGTGCACGCACGAACTTATCAGCGAGAGAGGCTGTCTCCGGCAGACCGTTCGCAGAAGATGGCGCAGACTGCAGCAGCTCTCGGAGGCAGGCACCCTCTGAGCATGGCAGCCGAGGAACGGTTGCGCGAACTCGAGCGGCTGGTAGTACAGCGGGGAACGGCCGAAGAGGAGTGGCTGAGCATAGAGAGCCTGCTGGATGTGCTGCTCTGTCTATATCAGGAATGCAACAGCTCCCCGCCACTTCGCCGGGACAAGAACGTCGCAGATTTCCTGCGCTGGGGTGAGCCGGGCCGAGGCAATTAGCACTTGCTTCCTGAAAAGCCACTTGTGGGGGGGAGGGTAGTGCAATATACTTATTTTGGATTGGAACCGCCCTCGACTAACTACCTCCTGTCAGGAGCCGAGAATGCGTGGGTGAGGGTGGCGTTTTAGTACTGTTTGTCATCGGGAGCCTGCCTTCTGTCCTTAGTGCTTTGGCAAAGCACAAGTTAAAGTTTTCCCTTGTTCAAAATTGATTATTCGATTTTCACGAAAACCCAAGAATCCCCCCCGTTTACTGGGAGGCAGAATGAGATTACGATTTAAGGATTTTCAAAAATTTCAGTTTGAGCAAACACGAACCTATCTTAGTCTGCGCTCTGGATGAAACATTTGACGTCTCATGATCACACAAATCCGTTTCCCACTCTTTTAATGTTTAGGTTTAAGTTTAAGTTTCAAATAGGTGTCCCGATTTGCAGCTCTATAAAAACATGTCTTGATCTAGCCATTGTGTATTAATTATGGAGCTGACAGCTGAGGGCTCTGCCGGGCAGACGGGAAGGGGCCGCGGGACAGTTGATTCTGCCACTGCCATGGCGGCAGCGGCAGCAGCAGAAGCCAGGGGTTTGTTTTGATTTTGTTTCCTCTCCGTCGCGGGCCGCACAAAGTACTCTCGCGGGCCGCATGCGGCCCGCGGGCCGCGTGTTTGAGACCCCGGATTTAGATGGTACCCTAACTACTGAGTTATCAGAAGCAACTTCATGTGATGCAAAAAAATGTGTAACAAGTAATTTCCTGAAAAATTTATAAAGAGCTATACACATTTGGAAAGGTTTATAGTGAACCAATGGTACAAAACATAAACCCAAATTTAGCACAGATTCTTGCATATTAGAAAGAGGGTATGAGGACAAATTAATTACTGAATTTTGGATCGAGTCCGTGTAGTCGGGCCTTGTGGCCTGTCTATTACAAATGTTTTGGTTTTGAATGTTTTAATTATGTAGGGGAACATACATGTGTGCTTCTTTCACATGATTATTCCAAAGGTTTCTAAAAATAGAACCTATCATTGATTAAAATGAAATAGAGGCCGCGAGAGGGGATTGTCCCTCAAGACCTATCTTTCAACATATAAATATTTATCATAGTGCTCAGATATTTTTTGCTCTATTTTTTGTTTTTGGATTAACCTAACTAGACAACTACAAACACACAAATTACTGTTAAATTTATCAAGATAAACTTAAACAGTAATATTCAGTAGTCAAAACTTGTTTGGTTAATTCAACCGACTATCCGGTTACAGATAAACTTATCTAGAGAAATTTAACAAGTTGCAGACCTGCTGAATATTGGCCACTCAGTAGTATAACCACTATGCTAAAATCAAGGCATCAGATTAAAGTCACAGATTTAATCATGGAGTATTTCACTACATTTCCATACAAAGTAAATGGATTGCAAAGGTTAGGAGTGCAATCAAATACAGGAAAAGTAGTTCCAAGTGAACTCCAAAGCATCAGCTAGACAAGCTTCTCCATAGCTCGTTTTTCTCATTTAAAGTAATGAATGTGATGTTAGGTGATATTACTTATTTTTACTTTAGTAAATCTTAAAGAACTTTTTTTCTGTTTTAGCATGTGCACAATTGTTTTTTTTTCTTAATGAGAGAGAAAAGCAAGTCCCAGTTGTGTGATGTGGTATCAATTATTGTTATCATGTTTATATATTATTTTATGAGATATATTTATGAATTTTATAATATTTAGTATTTTAAAATGCATTATATGAAATGTACTGTCATCAAAATGTTTTTTCAGTTGTTGTAACCTGCTTAGGGCAATCCTTATGACTTGATTCGGCAGGTTTTAAATATAATATAATCCTGAGTGCAATTACACTATTGCTAATTTTTGAGCCCATGGCAACAAATCTAGTTGAGTCACCTTCTCTGACCATACCACACATCATTTCTCTGAATTAAATTAATTGCTTCATTGAGCTTTGTCAAGCTTGTCTATTAGTTAGATTTAATGTAAAATTTCTGCATTATTTTGCTCTCTTTCATTCTCAGGATGAGCACTTTGTGAATGAAAGATGCCCTGCAGGTAGCTTGTTCATTGTATTCAGACTGCTTATAAAAATTTCTCCAGTTAAAGGCAATAAAAATGGTTTTAATTTCCATAATCATTCATCTGTGTGAAAATCGATGCTGTATGGAGCTTTCATTCATTGGCCTCATTGATAGTCCACATTTTTACAAAGAAAATTATTATGTCTACTGTGCAGAAATACTGGTGTTCTGTAATTTTTGACACTTTAACACTTCCATTGGTACTTTTAAAGTAATCTGCCTTTTGCTATACTTGCAATGAGATTAGAAAAGAACACAGTTATAAATTACATTGATAACTATGTGACTAGAGCATGGAAATGGGGAAAAGAAAGGAATGAGTTGAGAATCCAATTAGTGGTCATCCAGTATACGATTTCACTATTAAATTATTTTGCTTCGCTTTGCAAAAAAATATCATGTTCTTGGCCAATGTCCCAATATGGTTGGAAGTAATTGGATTCAGGAGTCCAAGACTTAATGAGATATATGATAAAATTGTTGCCTTGATGTTCTATACTTTTGTTTTCGGTAATCTGGGCTACGGACGATAAGAAATTACAAAGTGTGATACCCAACCTGCTTACCGGCTGTTGCTATATTATGGAACATTGGGACTTACTATCAGTTTTTTTCCTGAGGATGATAAGGTGTATTTGGTTGATTTGCCTATTGCCAAATAGACTTTGGGGTATGTTTACTAAACCATCTTAACGTCGCAGTGGTGGTATTATCGCGCGATAAGTGATGTTATCGCGTGATAACGTCACTTATCACGCGATAAAGCAGCGGCGGTGTTAAGGCACACTAACGCTGTGAAATCCGGGTCTGAAGGGTGGAGAAGGCTTCCCAGAGGGTGGAGAGAAGGGGTCAATGGGTGGAGAGTGGGAGAGGAGAGGCTCCAGGCACACTAACGCTGTGGAATCAGGGTCTGAACACTAACACCAGTGAAACCCTCGCATAAAGGCACATTTGCAGGAAAGAGAAACCATTTATTTCAGAAATGTGAAGCAAAGGCAGCGAAACCCAGAAAAGTGATAGTTGTGATACATGTGCAGGGAACAAAGAGGCAAATAAACATATAAAAGGACCAGAACCACATCTAAAAGCCCAATAACCAAGCTGGCCAAAAGTGATATTAATGATAAACATAAAGCAATACCACTGACAAAGCTCAAAAAATAAGATATCATGTTTGGAAGGGTCTATTCTCTGTCCCCCTACAAAGTGAATGATCCCACATTGAAATAGTGCTGATCAGGGTTTTTTCCCCTCTATATTGGGCAGGTTTGTTATGGTGTGCACATGTGCAGTAGCAGCAGAATGGACACGTAGGAAAGGGCAACTGTACTGATGCTGTAAATGGGATATAGAGGGCTGCAGGCGGCACATGCGGTGGTCCAGCTGGGGCACAGTGCATGTTAGGCAGATGCCTAGGTGGCACATAGGGATGCCGAAACTGTAAAGCAGCAAGACATCAACTGATGAGGGTCCAACATGGGCACGAGTGTGTGTCCCACAGTGTCACAGGGGAGATTATCCATGAGAGGATATTCAGGACAGCTGTCATAGTTGGTGATTCAATCATTAGGAATGTAGATAGCTGGGTGGCTGGTGGACGTGAGGATCGCCTGGTAACATGCCTGCCTGGTGCGAAGGTAGCGGACCTCACGCACCGCCTAGATAGGATCATAGATAGTGCTGGGGAGGAGTCTGCTGTCTTGGTACATGTTGGTAACAATGACATAGGAAAATGTGGTAGGGAAGTTCTGGAGGCTAAATTTAAGCTTTTAGGTAGGAAGTTGAAATCCAGAACTTCCAGGATAGCGTTCTCGGAAATGCTTCCTTTTCCACGTGCAGGACCCAAAAGACAGGCAGAGCTCCGGAGTCTCAATGCGTGGATGAGACAATGGTGCAAGGATGAGGGTTTTGGATTTGTTAGGAACTGGGGAACATTCTGGGGAAAGGAGGGGCTCTTCCGAAGGGATGGGCTTCACCTTAATCAGGATGGAACCAGACTGCTGGCATTAACCTTTAAAAAGGAGATAGAGAAGCTTTTAAACTAGAAAATGGGGGAAAGCCGACAGTCACCCAGGAGCGCATGGTTCGGACGAAGGTATCCTTGAAGGATACTACCAAAAGCAGTGAGGTTCCATAAAAGAGTATAGTAGCCCAAATGCCCTTGAGTAAGGTGCAGACAGAGCGTAAATATTCCAAATTACCCATGCCTACCAATAGCCAGATTAATATGAATAAAATACAGTCTCTAAAATGCTTGTATGCAAATGCTAGAAGTCTAAACAATAAGATGGGAGAGTTAGAATATATAGCACTAAATGAGAGGTTAGATATGATTGCAATCTCAGAGACATGGTGGAAGGAGGATAACCAGTGGGACTCTGTGATACCTGGATACAAACTATATCGTAATGATAGAACTGATCAAATTGGTGGAGGAGTTGCGCTCTATGTTAGAGAGGGCATTGAGTCAGAAAGGATTAAAGTTTTGCAGGAAACAAAATTTGCTGTAGAATCTCTATAGATTGAAATTCCATGTAAAAAGGGGAAGGCGATGGCAGTGGGAGTGTACTATCGACCGCCTGGCCAGAATGAACAAATGGATGACGAAATGCTCAAAGAAATCAAGGAAGCTAACAAAAGTCACAGCAGAGTACTAATAATGGGTGATTTCAATTACCCTGGTATCGACTGGGTCAGTGTTACAGCAGGACAAGCTAGGGAGATAAAGTTTCTAGATGAAATAAATGACTGCTTCTTGGAGCAGCTGGTTCATGAACCGACCAAAGGGGAAGCCATACTGGACCTAGTCCTTAGTGGAACGCCAGATCTGGTGCAAGAAATAAGGGTGTTGGGACCACTTGGCAATAGTGATCATAGCATGATCATGTTTGATTTAGTTAGTGGAGGAGGGATAGTAAAGAAATCCACAGTACTACCTTTTAACTTTCAAAAGGGAGACTATGACAAAATGAGGAATATAGTTAAGAAAAGACTAAAAGGAGCGGTTGCAAAGGTTAAAGACTTACAGCATGCTTGGGTATTATTTAAAAATACTATCCTCGAAGCCCAGACCAGCTGTTTTCCACGCATTAAGAAAAGTGGAAGAAAGTCCAAAAAACTGCCAGCATGGTTTAAAGGTGAGGTCAGAGAGGCTGTTGCTGCCAAAAAAGCATCCTTCAGGAAATGGAAAAAAGAGTCAAACGAAGAAAACTGGAAACAGCACAAGCACTGGCAAGTTAAATGCAAAGCATTGATAAGGCTCGCAAAGCGAGAATTTGAGAAGGAACTTGCTACGGAAGCAAAAACACGAAATAAAGACTTTTTCAAGTACATTCGCAGCAAAAGGCCTGTGAGAGAGTCCGTTGGGCCATTAGATGATAGAGGGGTAAAAGGGGCAGTAAGAGGAGACAAGGCTATAGCAGAGAGACTGAATGAATTCTTTGCTTCGGTCTTTACTGAGGAAGATGTGGGGATGTTACCCAAGACTGAAGTGGTATTTAAAGGTGATACTGCAGAGGAATTGAGAGAAATATCGCTACACCGGGAAGATATATTACAACTATTTGATAAACTGAATAGTAGCAAATCACCTGGACCGGATGGTATACATCCAAGAGTGTTGAAAGAACTGAAATATGAGATCGCGGACCTGCTATTGGTAATCTGTGAACTTTCATTAAAATCATCTGTAATACCTGAAGATTGGAGGGTCGCCAATGTAACACCAATCTTTAAAAAGGGTTCCAGGGGTGACCCGGGAAATTACAGACCAGTGAGTCTGACGTCAGTACCGGGGAAAATGGTAGAAACCATCATAAAGAACAAAATTACACAGCATGTAGATAGTCATGGCCTAATGGGAGAGCCAACATGGCTTTAGACAAGGAAGATCTTGTCTTACTAATCTGATATGTTTTTTTGAAGGTGTGCATAAACAGGTAGACAAAGGTGAGTCGGTTGATATAGTGTATCTGGACTTTCAGAAAGCTTTTGATAATATCCCTCATCAGAGACTTTTGGCGAAACTAAAAAGTCATGGGATAGGAGGCAGTGTACTATTGTGGATCAGGAACTGGTTAAAAGATAGAAAGCAGAGGGTAGGGCTAAATGGCCAATATTTCCAATGAAAAAAGGTGAATAGTGGAGTACCCCAGGGATCTGTACTGGGTCTGCTACTTTTTGACATATTCATAAATGCCCTGGAAAAGGGAATAACGAGTGAGGTTATCAAATTTGTAGATGATACAAAACTGTTTAAAGTTGTTAAAACCCAAGAGGATTGTGGAAAACTGCAGGAGGATCTGGATAAATTGGGCATCCAAATGGCAGATGAAATTTAATGTGGACAAGTGCAAAGTTATGCACCTAGGAAAGAACAACCCACACTATAGTTACACAATGCAAGGTTCCACATTGGGAACCACCACCCAGGAAAAAGATTTAGGAGTCATCGTGGATAACATGTTAAAACCCTCTTCCCAGTGTGCAGCGGCGGCCAAGAAAGCTAATAGAATGCTAGGTATCATAAAGAAAGGGATGGAAAACAAAACAAAGGATATTATAATGCCTCTGTATCGTTCCATGGTACGACCGCACCTTGAATATTGTGTGCAGTTCTGGTCACCGTATCTTAAAAAGGACATAACATTATTAGAAAAAGTACAGAGAAGAGCCACCAAAATGGTGAAGGGGATGGAAGGCTACTCCTATGAAGAGAGGCTACAAAGGTTGGGGCTCTTCAACCTGGAAAAGAGACGGCTGAGGGGAGATATGATAGAGGTCTATAAATTAATGAATGGAGTGGAGCAGGTAAACGGGGATCAATTGTTTACTCTATCAGAATATAGAAAGACTAGGGGACATGCAATGAAGCTACAGGGTAAAGTATTTAAGACAAATAAGAGAAAATATTTTTTCACTCAACGTGTAATCAAACTCTGGAATTTGTTGCCGCAGGATGTGGTAAGGGCTGTTAGTGTAGCTGGGTTTAAAAAAGGTTTGGACAAGTACCTGGAGGAAAGGTCCATAAACCACTATTAAAAAGGGACCTAGGATAATCAATGCTTGACCCAGTACAAGCATTGTGGAACCTGTGTCTTTTGGGGATACTGCTAGGTACGTATGACCTAGATTGGCCACTGTTGGAAACAGGATACTGGGCTTGATGGACCTCAGTCTGACCCAGTATGGCATATCTTATGTTCTTATGTTCTTAGGTACCCCCAAAAGCACATAACATTGGCAGGCGGTGTGGGGGGGGGGGGAAGCACGCATGTCCATGTAGGCACCCCTACCCAAGAACCCACACCATAGGCAGTTGCCTACCGGCATACTGGTTGGCCTGGGACTGCACACCACCAGCACCACCGGCATAATGGCATGGCAGCATGGTGGCGGAGGGGTGCTGGTAGCAGAGGGGGCAGTGGCATTTGCCCACAGCAGACCATGGCCTAGCCCCATTTAGGGTCTGTCTGATGAACAGTCATGGTATCCTCAGGGAATGAGCAGTCCCTTTGGCAACAGTGGGGTGCAGTACACACAGTCAGTGTGTTCATGTGCAGAAGGTCACAAGTTCAAGTCCCAGCTGTGGCTCCTGCCAACCCAATCCCCATATTTTACCCAGCATTAAACCATGGTAATAAAGATGGAACCTTTATTGCAGATAACATAAACATGCCTGAAACGCCTATATTTTACCCTACAGAGCACAGACACAATAAACATGTGCAATACCTAGAGCAGAGTTTCCCAACTGCAGTCCTGGAGGGCCAAACACCAATCAGGTGTCATGCTTTCTCTAATAAATATGCCTGTGCTGCATTTGTATGTGCTGCCCCCATGGTATGCAAATATCTCATGCATATTCATTAGGGACAGCATGAAAACCCGAATAGTGTTTGGCCCACCAGGACCACAGTTGGGAACCTCTGCCCTAGAGCAGTGTTTCCCAACCCAGTCCTACGGGGCACACCGGCCAGTCAGGTTTTCGGGATATCCCTAATGACTATGCATGAGATATATATGCATTAGAGATATCCTGCCAACCTGACTGGTTTGTGGCCCTCCAGGGCTGGATTTGGAGACCCCTGCCTTACACCTCTGTCATTTAAGATTGTGAGTGGGCAAGGTGCAGATGTCCTAGACATCGAAAGGGTATATAGAATGTGACACATTCCTCCTCGATTCTCACCACCACCAAAAGGTGGTCTAATAGACAATATTTTGGTGGTGGTGAGAATCGGGGAGGAATGTGTCACATTCTATATACCCTTTCGATGTCTAGGACATCTGCACCTTGCCCACTCACAATCTTAAATGACAGAGGTGTAAGGCAGGGGTCTCCAAATCCAGCCCTGGAGGGCCACAAACCAGTCAGGTTGGCAGGATATCTCTAATGCATATATATCTCATGCATAGTCATTAGGGATATCCCGAAAACCTGACTGGCCGGTGTGCCCCGTAGGACTGGGTTGGGAAACACTGCCCTAGAGCAGTGGCCAACAGGGGCATAAACACCCACACCCACAGGCTCCACTATCCAAAGCCTCATGGAGAGTCAGGCTGTTGGGCCCTGCGCGCAGCAGCATCTCCCAATACTAGCACTTGCATACCTTAGCAATGCCGCCCTAAACCTGGGGATACGTTACCCATATATCAAAAGGTTGCTATGATTAATGGCAGATAACAATTCCTAAGTTAATCACAATTTGCTGATAGAGCTGCATCATAGCAACCTTTCTGATATCTGTGGAGTGTGTTTCAGTTTGGTTTTTGACAGTGTTTACCACCCCGGTGAGTGAACCCAACAGTATTGCGTACCATAGGCATGCCTGCACTGTGCCCAGGACTGGTGTGGTTGCCAGGGCTGCTAAAAACCTCTATATTTGCACAATGCTGGCATAGGTGTGGGAGTGTGTGTCTGTCTATCCAGTGTATTGTGGCTACCTACACCTTACTGAGCGCACACTGCTTGCACTGTCTCCAGTGTAAGCCTGCCAATGTGCATAATGAGGAGCAAGGCACTGTGGGTATGAGCCGTACATGGCGGCCTGGCCAGGATGCATTTGCACAGGGTATAGGGCAAATTGCTGGGACATTGTAGTGACCAACCACCACCTGCACGGACAGGGTGGCCACAGCGTGTCATGCTGGAAGGTCACTCTCACCCTGACTGAGCAGTGACCACGACATGGCTAGGTTCCCCCATAGTACCATGTAGCATTTTTCTCAGGTGATGTTTATGGGTTTCCTTTTTTGTGCACAATCATTGATATAGCTCTGTGCTGTGTGTGCCAGATCCCACACCAGGGTACACAGTGTTTCTTTTGGAGCATGCACTATGTATGTGGCAGCAGACTGTCTATAGCTAGCATGTGTAAGGCTGCAACACCTTGCAGGATGCAGAAGGTGCACACTGACTGCCCTCTGCTGTTGAACATCAGAAAGTAGTGGGGGGCAGCTTAGCTGACCAGTTGCACTGCTAGTGGTTGAGTTCCATGTTCCGATCTGCATAAGCTCTCTGTTCCCTAGTTGGCTGGGGGTTGCTGAACCCACAGTCTCTCTTCATTTAGCTCAACTGGCCCTATTGGAAACAATGATATTGTGTGTCTGTTGTGTCCAGATCATGTTCCCTACCCTGACCCACAGAGGGTGGGCTTGCTCCATATATCATCCTCATGTGAGTCCAGACACACCCCTCCTCCAAAAACAGGTGTCCATGGCAACCTCACTCAATATGCATTATGTTGCAAACATCCTGGTCCACATGGGCTACGCATCAATGGCATATAGGACTGTACATAGAAAACTTCCAAGGCTGTCTGCAAAGAACACCCCATACACTGGCGGTGAACTGCAGCAAAACCTACTGCAAACATCCCGGGTAATGTGGACCTGGTGCTGTCCCCATGACTTTACTTTCAGGGTGATCACCGAACACGCACAATGGCATGGTCAGTAGGCACACTGTAACAGTAACATGCAAGCTTGGTCCCCCTACCCAGTTGATGTGCTGCAGAGTGGCAAACCGCTATCCGGTGAGCAGATGTAGACTGCTGATCTGCATGTGCATTGCATCATGGGTACCCTTGGTGCTAACTTATCCTGGTAGCCACACCAGACAGTGTGTCTGGTGACCTGCACTGGTTGAGTAGCTAGCCATAGTTTAATTACAACCAATATTGTTGCAGGACAATGGTGAAAATACTGACCTCAGTGGGAGAGGTCATGGGTTCAATACCCCAGTGGGCCTGTATATTGATGTATCAGGATGTATAGGATATAGTGTATTATCATCACATCAGAGCATGTTACCACATGACAATATGTCCAAAAGTGTGGCCAGTTGCATGCAGTGGTTATGTTGGAAGAGTGGCGTGGGCTGCAGGTTGCTAGATTAGCTGGTGAGCTGTATACAAAGTGTGTCCGTCAGTATAACTGTCAGAGGATATGGCTATCTATGCATGTAGCAGTCTGACATAGATCTGAAATCCGTGAGCACAACCCAAAACACCTGCAGCTCAGTTGGCCAAACCAAGGTGCCCTGTAAAGTGCCCTAGCTGTGACCATACACTAGCCTGGTAAGCAGAGTAGAAAGTGTGTGTAGATGACCTGGTGTAACTGTGTAGCCAACCACTGCTATGTGAAAAGGCATACAACAACACTATTGGTCAATTGACAGAGCAATCACTACTGATATATTGGTATCCTATTATTTGCTCATATATTCACCACTTGAAACTAAGATTGCAAGAGCGGGGAAAGTTCAGCAGTTACAGTTTCCTTCTGTCTGCCGTGAAAGAATGGAGATAACAATGAGGGTATGTTTGAGTACCTATTTTTAGGCAACAATGTTAAATGTTGTTTTAAATGAAACAAAGAAATAACGTTTAGGATATAACAGTTTTTGGCTGTATTTTCTTTGATTTAGTTTGCAATGTCTACATGCAATCCCCTGAGGAAACAAGTATTGTGAAACGCTTGAGCGCCTTAGAAGTACTGCGTTGGGATTTGAATTGCAGCCGCCAGCAAAATGAAGGACATCACCTCAGCAAAGTGAAGGATATTACGTATGGAGCAGCAGCTAAGTTCCAGCTGCACTGATATTTCACACGTTGTAACATAGTCCACAATATGATTTAATTTGAGTTGTTCTTGACAGTTTCAAGAAAAATATGAAAAACATATAAATTATTTTTTACTAAAAATGCAGAGAGAAAAAAGAAAAAACATCTAATGTGTACGTGAAGAAAAGGTCATTGATGTGAACAGCAGCAAGTAATAAGGGTGATGATCAATAAACCTTTTACGAATAGCTGTGTGTTTTTTACTGAGACCTTTGTACACAGTGCTAGATTGGTGGAATTATAATAATTTTTTTTCTTAGTTTCAAGTGGTGAATATATGAGCAAATGATGTGAAAAGGCATAGCACACTGGTTAATACAGTGCCCTCACAGCCAGTGATGATGGGTTCAAGACTCCAGTGTGCTAACACTGAAATAAATGCATAGTAAACAAATTGTGTTAAGAAATGTCAGACACATCACTGCAATGTGTGTCTGAAGCATAGATCTTTATATATATTGATGGCACCACAGTTTGCTGTGTACTGGCCATGCACAGGCATGGGCACGTTGCTAGCGTACCTTAATGATGCACGGCAGCGCGCTTTGAGGTGCGCATATGCGACGTGCGTGCATGAGCAAGGCATTGCTGAAAATGGCGACTTGTTCTAGAAAGCCTGCTTTTACCCGCAGGGAGCTGCACCACCTTGCAGGGCTGATCTGCACTAGGCAGAATAAACTATTCCCTGGCTCCTCCAAGCGGCAGGACCTCGGACGCATAAAGAGGGCCTGGGACCGCGTCACCAGGCATTATAATCGTCTTGCTGACTACCCACGTGAGGTAAGTGTATGGGGACAGGTCAGTATATCCATATACATATCCAGTGTTGATTGCAGCTGTGCATGCTGCTGTGTGTAGGCATTCTATCTCATTTATGGTTTTTAGTTAAACTCACATGATATACCACCTATTTATCACATCAAAGTGGTTTGCCCTATCCCCAGGAGGCTAAGGACCTGATCACAGGGGTCCAGTTGTCAGCCTGGTGTTATGGCATCTGCTGCTGTTGATGTGTTAAAATACACCCTAACACAAGGAGCCCCTAGATCTGCCTAAACAGGTCTGGTAAACAGCATGCTGATATGGTAGGTTCTGCAGTTGCAGGGTCACACATCTGCCCTACCCCTAGGGGTCCTGAGACCTGTTCAAAATGGTCTGTCAATCACCCTGGTGATATGGTTGTGTGTGCATTTGCAGGTTAAAACATCTGCCCTACCCCCAGTAGGCCTGAGACCCCATCAAAATGGTCTGTCAGTCACCCTGGTGGTATGGTTGTGTGTGCATTTGCAGGTTTAAACATCTGCCCTACTCCCAGGAGTACTGAGACCTTCTCAAAGTGGTCTGTCAGTCTCCCTGGTGGTATGGTTTATGTTGCTATTGATGTGTTATAATCCACCCTAACCCCAGGAGGCCTGAGACCCCATCAAAGTGGTCTGTCAGTCACCCTGATGGTATGGTTGTGTGTGCATTTGCAGGTTTAAAATCTTCCCTACCCCCAGGAGTCCTGAGACCTGCTCAAAGTGGTCTGTCAGTCACCCTGGTGGTATGGTTTCTGTTGCTGTTGATGTGTTATAATCCACCCTACCCCCAGGAGGCCTGAGACCCCATCAAAGTAGTCTGTCAGTCACCCTGGTGGTAGCATTTATGTTGCTGTTAATGTGTTATAATCTACCCTACCTCCAGGAGTCCTGAGACCTGCTCAAAGTGTTCTGTCAGTCACCCTGGTGATATGGTTTATGTTGCTGATGAAGTGTGCTAAGACACCCTACCACCAGGAGTCCTGAGACCTGATTTCAAAGGTGGGCATGGCATCTATTTATTTATTTATTTATTTATTTATTTATTTATTTATTTATTTATTTCTCTTATATACCGCGCTCTTAATTCAGTGCGGTTTACATATGAACAAATATAAACACAATGGTACAAGCAGCATTGGTTTTTTACATAGAACAAGGTACATAAACTTGGTGAATCAGGGTAACTATAGACAAAAAACTATATACATGGCTACTATATACATGGTTATTTGGTTAATTAGATGTGAACAAGAATATCTATAATGCCGTGGGTAAGAAATTAATTAAAGAGCAGAATAAAAATGCCAGAATAAAAATGCCAAATATCGTGATAATAAATACGGCATAGTATAATGAGCATGTAATAAACATCATAATTACCCATTCTCTACCGGGGTCAAGTATGAGAGATCTGCATGAGTACTATTGTCAGATGGAGTGTCTTCGGGGTAGTATGTTAGGAACAAATAGTGCTTCAATGCCTTTCTGAACTTCATCAGACTTGATATAGCTCTTATTTCGGGTGGAAGGGCATTCCAGGCTCTGGGAGAAAACAGAGAGAAGGCTCTAGCGGCTGTTGATTTAGAGCATTTTGTGAGGAGTTTCGGGAGGTCAATGGAGTTTAATGTAACAGACCTCCTGGATCTGTTATTTGGGGTGATATGTATCATATTACTGAGAGGTGATAGAGATGGGCATTTTGAGGCTTTAAAAGTCATGACCAGGGTCTTGTATAGAGTTCTGGCCTGTAGGGGTAGCCAATGTAAACTCATCAATATTGGAGTTATGTGTTCTGATCGTGGAGCGCCTACGAGGATTCTCGCGGCTGCATTCATGGCCAGACGGAGAGGATTCAGGGTGGATTGCGGGAGACCATGTAGAATGATATTGGCGAAATCCAAGTGTGGTAATATCAGGGCTTGGAATATAGTACGGAAGTCAGAGTAGTTAAGTAAAGGTCGGAGATTACGTAGTGATCGCATCTTGTGGTAGATTGCACTCGTTGTTTTCTTAATGTGGGCTGACATATTAAGCTGTTGATCTAATATAATTCCTAAGTATCGAATTGTGGGTTGTGCTTTCAGCTCAATGTTGTTTACCTGAAGGTAGGTAGGGGTATGAATGTTGGGTTTCCGTGTAACGAATAGAACATCAGTTTTGTTGTGGTTTATCCGTAGATTCTGATTAAGGAGCCAGTTGGATACAGCTTCAAAGCAGTGAGTTATTGGTGTAAAATCTGGTTGTTTTATGTTGAATGGAGCAAACATGAGGATGTCATCAGCATAGGCAAGGCATTGTATGTTGAAAGTGCGTATGAGATCGCAGATTGGCTGCATATAGATATTGAACATTAAGGCGGACAATGAGGAACCCTGCGGGACACCTTGTTTAAGGGGGAATGGATCAGACCTGACTTGCTGCTGTCTATCAGATAAGTAGGATTACACCAGTTCAGGGCTAGTCCTTGGATTCCCTTGTCTTGAAGGCGCTGTAGGAGAGTATCGTGGTTTACTGAATCGAATGCTGCAGCTATGTCAAGAAAGATAAGAGTGAACCCTTGGTGGATATTATCAATGCCTATGATTAGGTTATTGAACAGTGTTGTGAGAAGGGTGTCTACACCATGTTCTTCTCTGAAGCCATGTTGTGAGGGGTCCAGAGGGTATTCGGAGTCAACATGATGCTGTATTTGTCGCTGGACTACTTTTTCCATGATTTTTGCTAATAGAGGGATGCTGGAGATGGGTCTGAAGGATTCAACTTTTGTTGGGTCAAGTTTACTGTTCTTCAGGAGCGGACGGATGGATGAGTACTTCAGGCTCTGAGGGAAGGATCCTGTTGAGAAGGAATAATTGATATTGTGGTAGGTTATGCCGGGTTAGGTCACACATTTTCCCTATTCGCTGGAGGCTCAGACCTCATTACACACGTCTGTTATGGATCCTGATGGTATGGTAGGTGCAGCTGTGGATGTGCTCTAAACCACCTCACCCCCAGGAGCCCTGATACCTGATTATGAAGGTCTGTAACAAATCCAGATATCATTGAAGTGTACGCAGTTTCAGATCACACATCTGCCCACTCCCCAGGAGTCCCGTACCTGATCGTAGAGGAACATTATAGATGCTGGTGTAAGGGTACAGGCAGTTGTTGGGGTTTCACAGCTCTGCCATAACCCCAGACAGGAGCACAGATGTTAATAGGCCAGCTAGGTGTGGTGGGTCATGCTACTTTGTAGTCACCCACAACTGCCCTAATCACAGGAGGCCCTAGTCATGACCATAGAGGTATAGTACAAAACCAAGTGTCATGGTATTGGCGCCTGGCAGGTGCACAGGGCCACCCCCCTTCCGCTCTATGTCAGAACACATCACCCATGCGTGGTAGGATATCATGGTGCCATGGCGGGTGTGTCGGATAATGTGTGTAGGTCAGTCAAACACACATGTGTTTTCCAGACCACACAGGGAGTTAGGGAAGACCTCCCCTGGACACCAGCATGGCCAAACCACACGTGGCATGGTGCTGCCATGTCATGCAAGGAGAGTGTAGGAACAGGGTATGGGGTGTCCGGGGTGTTACGCACAGTACACATAGGTGGCACTGCACACATGGCCAGACCCACAGCCACACATGCAGGTGGCACTGGCAGCAGTTAGTAGAGGACACACTGGCCAGAGGAGCAGGAGCAGCACGATGCTGCTCACAGAGATGTGTGATATGTGTTGGGCACCCATCAGAGATATGGTCATTAATGCTCCCACCCATTGCTTTACCTCCCAAGTAGTGGACCTACGGAAAAAGGGTCAGGAGTTGTGGCTGCACTGCCCAGAGGTCCTTGCCCGCCTCCAGAGGGGGGCAATGGCATGAAGTGGAGGTGACTGTTGCGGCCTCTGCAGCTGAGTACAGAATGTCACAGTTGCCCACCAGCCTGTGCGCAGCCAAACTATCTACATGTGGTATGTGATTCACATGATAGTGTGCTAATGACTGTCATCCCCCACAGAGGATGCTCCTGCTGGTGAGGGCCCCTCAACATCAGGGCACACAAGAGCACGCCCCACAGCACAACACCGGACAGAGGAGGAGGAGGCAGAGGAGGAGGAGGAGGAGGAGGAGGAGGTGGCAGAGGAGGAGGCAGCAGAGGCGGCGGAGGCAGGAGAGGATGATGGGGACATGGAGGGAGTGGAGGGTGGGGTGGGAGGGGGGGAGGGTAAGAGTGTGTGTGATGTTTTGAGGGATGAGGAGGAGGAGGAGAGCGTGGAGGGTGACAAGGGTGAGTGGGAGGTCCCGGAGGGAGGAGGGGGAGGGGGGAGGGAACACAGGACAGCACAGGGCACTATGGGTCCCTGCCAGCTGCCGCATGTGTGTAGCGATGGTGCCCATCTGGGTGAAGCTACGCCACCCATTGCCACAGACAGGGCCCACGCACATGCCACCACACAGACACCTGGAACCTTGTGTGTATGTGGTGGAAGGTGTGTCCAGGACCTGTATGTGGCAATGGAAGGCATGGTGCAACGTCTGCGGGCCCAGGACCACACCATCCGGTGGCTGACAGGCTCCATTCAGTGGATGGCTGCCGAGAAGCAGCTTGTGGTGTGTAGGGGCACTGCATCTCAACAGCCATCCCCTGATGGGCGTCCCAGGAGCATGTGATGGCCCCTGTGGTGCCCACAGATGTGCCCTGTGCTGTCCTGTCTCCCAGGACCCAACATGTGGGCTTTAGTATATAACACCTGTTGTAAATATGTTTTTAAATACAGTTGTGTTACTACATCACAATGGTCATGTGTCTCCCTTACAGACAGACTGTAGACGTAAGCATGGGACATGTGTGTAGATCACTATGTGTATGCATGGTAGACATACATGGACCATCTCCACATGCAGTTGTGGGGGCTGCCCATGTGTGTAGGCATCTGTGTCCCATGGTGCCCCTTTGATGTGCCAATGTGCAGTGTGTCCCGACAGCTATGGTCACATGCATGCTGCCTGTGATGTGTGGGCACCATATCTGATGCACCATGCTCTTAGGGGAATAGTGGGGATGGCCAGCAGCAGGTAAGTGGCAGGAAGGATGAGATGGACTGCTGTAGCCAGGAGCTGCCCAGGGGGATAGCTGGTGAGGTCAAGACAGATGGATGTTGGTCTGGAGGGGGAGCAAAGGCTCACTACTTTACTTTACTTTACTTTATTACACACTTGATAGACCGCTTACGTCAAAAACATTAAAGCGGTGTACAAATAAAAATAAAAAGGCAGCACTGCAAACTACGGAAAAAGGAACGCCAAAAATAATAGGAAAGAAAGAAAAGAATAGCAAAACTTTACAAACAATAAGCAATAGTCAACAACCAAACACAGGTAAAGGACAATAAACAAAACCAGCAAAACAGACAAGGGGGTAACAGGACCAAACTAAGGTAAGACAAGACAACAACCTGGGAAAGCATCATGGAGGGCAAACAGGGGGGAGGTCAAACACTTTCTGAAACAGATGGGTTTTAAGTGAGGATTTGAACTGTGAATAGGAGGCTTCTAAACGGAGGGAAGGGGGCAGGGCATTCCATAACCGGGGTCCAAGAAAGAAAAAGGCAGGGTGGCGGGTTTTTTCAAGATGTGCGTGAGACGGGGATGGTAAGACCAGATGATTAGCATGAAGGGAACGGAGCTGACGGTACGGTGTATGGAGAGAAATTAAATCAGACAGGTACAGAGGATTGTTAGTGTAAATTGCATGGTGAGTGAGAATAAGAAGTTTGTAATGAAATCGAACACGGAGGGGCAGCCAGTGAAGGTGGATAAGAATGGGGGTGATGTGATCAAAACGACGGGCGAAGGTGATAATAGGGGCAGCAGTATTCTGAATGAGCTGAAGGCGGTGAAGTTGATACTTGGGAAGGTTGACCAGAAAGATATTACAGTAATCGAGATGACTGATGATAAGAGCAAGGACGAGAGTAACCAGAGACCCGAAAGGAAGAAGTGAACGAACAGCCCTACTACACTACAGGTGCAGGGGGAGAGTAAACAACTGACTGTAGCTAGTTACCTATGTCTGCCTGTGTCTTACACAAACATCTTCAGCTAAACAGCCACGTAGGCCCTGGTGTGGGTTAGAGGGAATGACACACATGTGGGTGGGGCACTGGAGAGGATATGGGGTGTGAGAGACTGACTGATCTGTAAAACATACATGTACCACCATATACATATTACTGCCTAACTGGAGAGGTAGGATATACCCCCACGCATAGGTAGAAAGGTGCACACATGGTATGGTTCCTGGCACACAGGGCATGGTATAAGGTCTGTGCGTTGATTGGTGGTAGTGCATAAGCCACACCCCTAAGGAAGCTGGGGAGGCACATGTGACCATGTTGACAATATGGGGGACAGGGTACTCAGGGGAGTACAGTGTCAAACACTGGAAACAGGCACATAAGTATAATCAGGTTGTGTCTTCTTTATTGGCACACAGTCACCCAATCCCCCCAATCAGGACCTGCGTGGGTGCCCACGTCCACGGCGACCACGGCCAATGCAACCCCATTGTTTTGGTTCCACTGGTGCTGCCTCTGGGGCTGTGGCTGGCTGCTGCGAATGCCCAGTCTTGGCCTCGTGAGCATCTGCAATCCACAGTAGTGCCGCTGCCATCACCTCAGCTGTGGCATGCATCCGGTCCATCAACTCCTGAATGCCCATCAGAACCTGACGAGTGGCTGTGGGTGAGACAAAAGGTGATGTGTGAGACATGTCTTGTACTCCCCCACCGTGACTCGTGCAAATGTCCGGCGTATCCAAACACACCAGTCCGCAGACCAACCATGTATGTGACGGCTAGCAGCGCAGTGCCATGGTTACATCTGTGT
The DNA here is from genome assembly GCA_033557465.1 of Ichthyophis bannanicus. Lineage (NCBI taxonomy): Eukaryota > Metazoa > Chordata > Amphibia > Gymnophiona > Ichthyophiidae > Ichthyophis > Ichthyophis bannanicus. Next base: position 107,513,026 of record CM066035.1, read on the forward strand.
GTTCCATGACCCATCCACAGGCCAGCAAATGATCCCGCTGGGGGTTGTGGTGATCACAGATATGACACATGGTACTGTGTCTCACTTCATTGTGTCACTGCTGTATCTGTGCACTGGTCATATGGGATAGGTTGGATAATGTGGGAATTCATGGCACACAGATAGATTTATCTGTGGGGCTCTGTTCACTCTAAACCTAATGCACAGTACTGAGTACCCTGACTATCTCTGCTATGTACCACTACCCAGGGAGAGGGGTTCGACGGGTAAACTGTATAGGTTATCTGAGGTAGGTGTGTACCACTGTACGTCTCCACGGGGTATTTTGTGGTGAATAGTAGGTGGCTGTATGGGCCCATTATCATGACGACACCAGATGGCACATGATACAAGGGGGGGAGTGCACATGGCACCCACCCCCACTACACATACAGAACTATGTGCTATGGTGTCCTAAGATTGGGGGACACATGGAATCTCATTGTGGATGTTCTGTCAGCCCCCAGGGGGCTTGTTGTGTATTCTGTTACCCACCTTCCACATCGTGCTTTGCAGAGGCAGTATGAGCCCGCAGCTCTGCAAGGATGATATCCATGCTGGTGTGTTGCGTGCATGATGTTCCTGGTGCCTGCATCCTGTGGGGACTCCCCTCAGACTCTGTGTCCTCCACAGCCCATGTGCTGCTGTTACTGGCCCCCATCTGTGCGTTAGCATCCACCGCCCAGTCCTCTGCCTCGGCCAGCACGGTGTTACCTGGGGTCTCCCCGCCAGTGCGGTCTGTGTCCCTGGACTCAGCAGCCTCTGGCCTTTTGGCATCCCCTGGCGCTGGCACATCCCCCTCCTCATATGCCTCCATGGCCTGGATGTCACCTGGGGGGTAGAACAAGGTACACAGCAAGGATGTGGGATGGAGGAGTGACCTAGTGGTTGGGACAAGGTACCACAGGCCGGAAGGTTGGTGGTTCAAATCCCACTAGAGGACAGCAACCTTGGGCCAGAAGGACTGGGGTTTCTAGTTCCACAGGTGCTCCTTGTGGTCTTGGTCAAGCCTCCATTGCCCATGTTCTCTGTAAATATTAGTGTATGTGTCTCAAATCCTCTCATGTTAAATGTATCCCCCAACCGCTTTGAACCGGTGAAAAGCAGGATATTGTGGCAGTCACACCCTACCAGGCGGTCGCCTAGTAGGGACGGGAAGCCATCTTGAATTTCTCTTTACCAAGGATTGTAGTTGTGTATAGAGATAAATGAACCAAGTGGTTGTTTCAAAGCACACAGGAATTTTATTAGCTTCCGTGGCAAGCGGGTAACAAATCTTTCAAGCAGTTGTACACTCAAGTCAAAGAAAATAAAGGATAATCTTCTCCCATTAAAGCAAAGCTTACAACCAATGTTGTAGTAGAATTATTTACACAGGCTTTCTTTTCCTTTCCCTTTATGATGCTTCTCAATTCCGTAATCATAAAGCACATGTATTTACAATTCCTAACTTCTCACTGCTATCAGGCTTTCATTACTTAGCCACAATGCACATATCACAGTCCATCTCAGAACAAGCTGAAGTCAGGTCACTTTCTTTACCTTCTACCTCCATGCTTTCTGCTGAGCTGTATTTTGGCAAAGTTTGAAAACGCTCGTGCACTTAATGCTTAATGTTCTTTAACAGGTTAAACAGCCTATTCCACTGAATGGCCCCTTCTCCTCTAGGTAGGACTTCAATGGGCTTCTCCTGTTCAGTTTCTCCTGACAACCCCTTCTTCCTAATCCGGGTTTTCTCAGGCCTAAACCTCTCTTCAGAGTCAGAGCAAGAAACACAGGGTTTTGGCTTTACTGCTTTCTTTCTCCTACCTTGGAGTCTTGTTGCAGCACCTTCCTGGCTGAGGCTTCTGTGGCTTGTGACCCCCTCTGCCTCTGAGCTAGACAGGGAATCAGGGTCAGACCTCCACTTCCCTTCCTGGGGCTTTTGCTGCCTGCAGACAGACCCTTCATCAGAGGAGTCTAAGCACTCTTGCCTTAGCCTTCTCAAAGCCAACCTTTTCTCTCTCTCCCTCTTGCCAGTCTGTTTGGTCCTCTGCCTGGAACCTTCTCTGTAGCCTCCTTGGCTGCAGTGCTGGCTGCTCTTGTCTCTGCTGCTGCTCTCTTTGTGGCTGCTTCTCTCTTGGCTGCTTCTCCCTTGACTGCTTCTCCCTTGACTGCTTCTCTCAACTTTGTTTGTTTTCTCAAACTTAAACGTTGAGCAGGGCACCTCCCTCTCTGACTCCACCCACTTGTACCTCCTACTCTTACCTGGGGTTGTCATGGAGTCTGGGAGTGGCTTAAACCTAGCTCTACCCTCTTGGTTTCTCTCAGGGATTTTGCTGTGGTGTATGTGTTCTAGTGCACCCATCCCCCGAAAAGAAGAAAAAGATCTTCTTTCTCTTTTATTTCCATGCTGAGCTGCACTCTCCTTACCACAATATAAATGCAGCTAAATAAATAAATGAATTAGCACAGGTCACATATCTACACCTGTGCAGTGCTGTAAAACATCCAGGACTGTGGCTGTCAAGCAAGCAGCCCCAGGTACCTGTCACACCCACCCTGTACCTACACAGCCATGTTTTGCTCAATATGTGGACCCCAGTTGCCTGTGTTAGGGCACACGTGTTCTCAGGACATAGGCCCTCCCACCTTCCTGTCGATGGCAGGCATGTACTGGGCCATGTGGTTTACATGTGTAGCATATCTCTGACCTACCTGCCTGTGGATGGGCGGTGTCCAGCGCTTCCGGCAGCCCTCACAGGTAGATGGGGCCCAGACGGTCTGCCAGTTCCCGCTCCAGGGGTGTCAGAGTTGGGGCAAAGGGACCACCCCCTCCAGTGCCCATGGCATGTTTCCTCTCTGCCAACATGTGGGCACAGACACCCCACTTGATATCATTGAACCTTTTTCTAAGGCTATCAAGGTCCCTGGACAGCCCCCCCTGCCTAGGCTACAGCCTCCTGGATCTCCTCCTACACTTGTATCTGTGTGCCCACAGTGGTGCTTGTGCTCAGGCGGCCGTACAGCACATCATACCTCTCCATAACTCTGGCCAGCAGGATGTGGTTCTCCTGCTGGCTGAACCTAACAGCCCTCCTCGTTTCCTCAGATGGCACAGGTATCCACCTTCGTTTGGTGCTGGGTGTCCCCTGTATGGGCTGGGACACACCCAATGGGCTTGCAGCCACCACCACAGGCCCAACACTCCCTGCCGGCTCTGGGTCCTGCTGAACAGGTGCCCTCCCTCCTCCACTCCTGCCATGTCCTGTCTCTCCATCTCCCTGCCCTCTGTGCCCTCTCCCTCCCTGTCAAACATACCTGCTCCTTTGCTCCTCAGCTCCACCTCATACCTGCTTCTGGCCCCCTCCTCTCCCTGCTGTCTGCTCCTCAGCTCAGCTCGTGTCTCTCTCACATGCTCCTCGCCTCCCCCCTCACTCTCTCCCCTGCTTTGCCACACACCTCTCCACAACAAACCTGCCTCTGACACTCTCCACCACCACTCACGAACCCAGACACTCTCCACGACACACCTGATTCTGACTCTCTCCTTGCTTCACCGACAACGCACGCCTTCTCTCCCTTGCCTACACAAACCCCTCAATGTGATCCAGGTGTGCAGGTGTATTTATAGGGTGTTTTTACATTGCGCGCATTGTGCATGTGCCGCAGAGGTACGGAAGGTGCATGTGCGGGACACCGTTACACACGCTCTGTGCATGTGCATGAGGCATGTTGTACGCACATAACAGGATGCAGCACATGCTCATGTCTCACGCTCACGCACAGCGCACTCCGTGCACAGCACATTTACTGCATCTCCACGGCACATGCGCAATGCGTGCAGCCGCCATGCTTGCGCTGCTGCACATGCGCAATGCGCGCAACGTAAGAAAACCCTATAAATATACCTGCACACCTGGATCACGTTGATGGGTTTGTGTAGGCGAGGGAGAGAAGGCGTGTGTTGTCGGTGAAGCAAGGAGAGAGTCAGAAGCAGGTATATCGTGGAGTAGCTGGGTTTGTGAGTGGTGGTTGTTTTGTGTGGCTGGGTTTGTGTGTGGTGGGAAAGGTGTGTGGCTTGGTTAGTGAGGTGAGTGTCTGTGTTTTAATGAGTTGGAGGAGTTGGTCGGGTGGAGTTCATGGCGGCCTTTGTGTTTGCTGCATTTGTGGTGGGAGGTGAGCAGGGACTGTGGTTGCCTGACGGAGGAGATGGTGTCCATGGGGCTGAGGCACAGGGCATGGGTTTAGTCCTGCTGCAACACAGGCATGCAGCTGTGGGGGCAGGCCAGGCAGGGGCTGTGCGGGCACAGTGCAGGAGACGTGCATAAGTGCAGGCTCACCAGCCTCGCCTCTACAGGCCCAGGGCCCAGCTCCAGGGCATGCATGAGGACCAGGTCATCTCCCTCTACTGCCTGAGCATGGGGGCTATTACGGAGCTCTATGAGGATCTAAGACCTGACCTCGAGCCCCTGACTGGTCAGTCACATGCCATACCGGGTTTGGTCAAGCTCCTTGGTGCCCTATATTTCTTTGCCTCTGGCTGTTTCCAGTCATCTGTGGCTGCAGTGGGTGGCATGAGCCACCCCACCTTCTCACGCTGTCTCCACCAGGTACTGCGTGCCATGATCAGCCAGGTGGGGAATTGCATTGCCATTCCCAACACTAGGCAACAGTGGTGGACCCTGAACCAGGCCTTTGAAGCGTTAACCGGGATACCACACGTGATGGGAGCTATTGATTGCACACATGTTGCGCTGGTCCCACCTAGAGACAGGGAGGTAGTGTTCCGCAACCGCAAACACTATCATTCCCTGAATGTTCAGGTTGTATGTGATGCAAATATGCATATTCTGAATGTGGTCCCTAGGTTTGCAGGGTCCACCCATGACTCCTATATCCTGCATCACTCAGCACTATTCAGTAAATTTGAGGCTGGACAGTATGAGGAATGTATATTGCTGGGTGTGTATTTCTCATCTCTGACATCTGTGTGTGTCTCATCTGTCTGTGTGTGATCTAACGTTAGTGAGGGGTTGTGCCCTCCAGCTCTACCTTGCTATGGTGGTGTGATGATGGTAGAATGCATGGTAGCATTTGTGTTGTGGTTACAGATTATGTTGATGGCAATCCATACACCTACCCCTTGTTTTGCGTGTCATAACCTCAAACGCTGATGCATAGTTGTGGTGTACCATCATGTGCTGTTATATGTACATGTCAGGATGTGTCATACATTTGGTTTGCATGTACATACCTGTGTCCATTTATGTGGGCATGGGCTCCTGCTTTAACGTTCTACATTTCTTTCTGCAGGTGATGCAGGATATGAGTGTCACCCCTGGTTGCTGACCCCTGTGCGTCAACTAGGGACATGTGCAGAGAGGAGTTACAATGAGTCCCATGCCTCCAGCTGCTCTGTCATAGAGCACACCTTTGGCATTTTAAAGAGTCGCTTCAGGTGTCTGGATAGGACAGGCAGGGCCTTACAGTACAGACCACAGACTGTGGCAGAGATCATTATAGCCTGTTGCATCCTGCACAACATTGCTCTCAGGCACCATATCCCTGTACAAATTAATGAGGATCTCAAGGATGATCCTACGTGCCCATGGTGACACACATGAGGGCACAGCAGTCAGGCGGCAACTTATTGAGGAGGTCTTCTCATGTAAGTACTGCATATGTTGCCACCAACATTTGTTTCAATATGTGTGTACTGCTACCACTAGTTAACATCTGTATACCAATATCAGTAAGATGCAACACTGAACTGACATGTAACATACACTGCCTGGCCATCCCAGCTTACAATCTAGTCATGACTGAAACACAGAAGATGTAAGCAGGCCACAACAACTGGTGGAGGTGGATTATGTGTGTTTGTATTTTTAGGCTTGTGGGAGGTGTTACACTGACATAACTGATGTGTGGCTGATTGGGAAAGGGGCTGCTGTACAGCCACAGGTAGTTAGTTTGATGCTTTGGGTGCAGCAAGGTGAAAGGCATGTAGTATGGAGTAAACAGTAGGAGAGCAGACCATAGATGGAGCCAGTTGTCTAGATGTGTGTGTTTAACATTTTGTAATTTGAGCTGATTGTGTGGTTGGTATGCTCTGATGAGCAGGAACTGTGTGTTCATTGTTTTTGAATAGTGCTACATGTGATACGTAGCACTATATACATGAGTGGAGTGGAGGAGTGGCCTAGTGGTTGGGGCAAGGTACTTCAGGCCGGAAGGTCGGGGGTTCAAATCCCACTAGAGGACAGCAACCTTGGGCCGGAAGGACTGGGGTTTCTAGTCCCACAGGTGCTCCTTGTGGTCTTGGGCAAGCCACTTAACCCTCCATAGCCCATGTTCCCTGTAAAATAGTTCTCTGTGTGCTGTGCTTTCCTGTCTAATCAATGTGTTTATACCTCAAAAATTTCCTGTCATGATTTGACAATTTGCAATCTGTAATCAAAAACCGCTGCTGATCGCTGGAAGTAGCGGTATACAAATGTATACTAAATAAATAAATAAATAAATGATGAGTAGTAGTTTGATTACTGGTATTTGAGATCAGTAGGGGAGGTTACTGCAACACCACAGTGTGCCTGTATGCATAGGTCAGCACGTAGCCTTGACATGGATGCAGAAACAGATAGGGAACCTGTAAGTTGTCCTGACAGGGGGAGTATTAGTGCCATTATGTGTGTGGCTGTAGAATAGCCATGCAGTGCAGTGTTGCATCTTTGCAGGCAAACAGAGATGATTCAAGGTCAGATCAGCAAGGTGTAGGTTACAGTAGGCAAGCCAGGAGCTGATTAGGGGGGGGGGGGGGGATTTGGGTTTTAGTTGTGTTTTCAGGGAGGACTGGGGAGATATAGCTGATGACAACTAGACGTAAATCACAAGCCTCAACTACAAGCTGAGTATGTGTGTAGAGGAGGAGAGTGCAGTCCAAAACAACACCTACATTGCAGACCCTAGAGAGAGGAAGTTTTGGACACACACACAAAGACGCTCTGATGGGAGGGGAGGGTTTAGGTGCACATATAGGATATCCATGCTTTTCAATTAACACTTACACACAGTGGGATGACATGCAGCCATCAATGTCAGGTGGCAACTGAACATCAGGGTGTGGTTTGGCAGACATAACTCAGGTGTGAAGAGATATATTTGCAACACATCAGCACACAGCTGTTAATATGAGATATACCCACCAGGAAAATGTATATGGACAGAGGAAAAGGATGGAGCCACTGCATATTTCCCTGTGTTACAGGAACTGACAGCGGTGTAGCAGATGACATTGAGACACCAGATCACACACTGAAGGGGCATTGGGAGTGATATTGGGGACACAGGATAGTACTGCATGCTTAGAGCCAAGCAGGGACACGGTAGCAAGGAGATAATTCTGTTCCACATTTTTTACAGCAAAAGAGAGGTGAGGAAGGGGACAGACAGAGTGCGGACCCTTGTTGTTTGCCACACACACTTCAGTGATAACTTTAACATAAAACAAATCTGTACAGTGTGATGTGGAACATTCAGTCTGTTAAGGATCTTGGGGGATCTGGGAGCTGAGGACGTGAAGGTACAGTGTGTGTTGCACAGCTCCAACATGACATATGTATGTTTCTCTTGTGTTTCTCAATCCACAGGACATACTTGGTAACCCTCCTGGTGCTGTGGTGCATTGGCAGGTGACTGTACGTCATCCAACATGCAGTAGTCTGAGGTAGGTGGACCTACAGCTACTTTGACTGTGATGACAGTCAGGGGGAGCACATATCTGCAGTGATCTGTCATAATGTACATATGTTGTTGTTCACCTCTTTTCCCTGCACCCCCATACCCCATATGTTGCTGTTGGCACACATATCCACATGTGTTCCTGGCCTATTTGTCTTCTCCAACACTGTCTCTGGGACACGTCCAACAGAGCTGCGTGTGTGTGCAGGCCCTAGATGTTTGGGTGGTGGAATGCACATACACCCTTCCCTAACATTGGAGTGGAGGAGTGGCCTAGTGGTTGGGGCAAGGTACTTCAGGCTGGAGGGTCAGGGGTTCAAATCCCACTAGAGGACAGCAACCTTGGGTCGGAAGGACTGGGGTTTCTAGTCCCACAGGTGCTCCTTGTGGTCTTGGGCAAGCCACTTAACCCTCCATAGCCCATGTTCCCTGTAAAATAGTTATCTCCAAGTTATAATGCCCTGTTCAATGTAATTTCAGTTTGTTCAATGTAGACTGCCTTGATATCATGAAAGGCAGTATATATGAAATGTTAAATAAATAAATGACATTGTAGCATCAGCCAACAGCAGGGTATAATTGCATTTAACAGGCCTTTATCTCCACTAATCTCCAATTGTACACGTACAGGCCATATGCTACTGCTGGCACTCTCACCTTAGCATACTGTGTGGGTGTGTGTTTTGAGGTTGGCTGTGTGATGATACAGGATGCAGGCATTTTGCATTAGCATGTGGTGTGAGGGGTCTGTACACCTGGGGAAAGGTGGGGACTGTGCAATCTCTACCTTAATGCTGTTTACCTTGTGGACATTGTGGACATGTGTTGTGTGTTGTGAGCTGACCTATCTCTTATGTGCTGACAGACCACTGCGCAACAGCATTCGTGTATCACATATATCGCCATAATGTGGACATGCATCAACAGTGGCTGGACATGGGGACATGGTGACTCTAAACATTTTGATGACATCTTCTCCCTTCACTGTGATGTGTTATGGCCTTTGAGTGCCTCAGGGATCCCAAACATACACTTGCTGCAAACACACGATAGGTTGCACCTTTGGTCTTTTGTGAATGACATCAGCCTTTACATGTTAATGATTTCCTGTTTGTCTCAGAGACATTTCCTGTTGGGTCTTTGTACATGAACGCTGATGCACATGGGGTGGAGCTGTGAAACACCTGTGTAACATGGGCATGGGCATTACCATACCAATGTGACACCCTCGTCTGCGGTTCCAATTCAAAATGTCCCCAACATGCAGTGTGTTCTGTGTTGTGATCATGTTATGTTTGCATGTGTGGCATTTCCTTACATACATATTGATGTTTTACACTCTGCAATTTATTTATTTATTTATTTAGCTGTATTTATATCCCGCTTTTCACCGGGTCAAAGCGGTCAATTGGGAGATACATTTAACACGAGGGGATATGACACACATACGCTAATACTTACAGAACATGGGCAATGGAGGGTTAAGTGGCTTGCCCAAGACCACAAGAAGTGCCTATAGGACTAGAAATCCCAGTCCCTCCGGCCTGAGATTGCTGTCCCCAGGTGGGACTTGAACCCCTGGCCCTCCGGCCTGAAGTACCTTGTCCTAACCACTAGGCCACTCCTCCCACAATTTGGGCTGATGTTGCAAGCAGCATACCACTACATTGTTTATCCTCTTCTGACACAGGGCAGTGAACACACAAAGCACATCTACTACAGTGCATCCGGCGTCGTCATCAACCACTTGTTGGAGGACACAACAACACCATGGAACTCTCCCTGGGAAATGGTGCCATAGGATGTTTGACCTCTGCGAGTGGGACACATGCCTAGGATGGACAGTATTATTTTTGGACTGCTACTTTGGGCATGACAGGCCTGTCCAAAACACCGTTGCCGCTATGCTCTGGCTGGGTGTCGTGTTCATCGCAGGAGACACACATGACCTTTCCAGTACTGTAGCATATTGGGATGTCACACTAGACTTTGCATGCCCAGGGTTTCAAAGACAGTCGTAACATGACTTGTTGGAGTACAGACACCCTTTGCACTTTGGGCACTGTGTACTGGTCCCCACGTTTGCAGCAGGGACTGACATTGTCATTGTATGTTGTACATCCTTCTGACATTCTGTTGTTGTGTTTTGCCCATGTGTGTGACATGGAACGCAGGATACACTCATCTGTTTGGTTTAACACAAGCATACAGCCATGCGTGTGGCACAGGGGGAACACTGGAGAGGTCCTCTTGTCCATGTCTACCTAGCCTCCACTTGGACATGACACAGTATTTGCCATGACACCACTTTACTGCACACCAGCATCTTGGATTGATGTTTGCAATCACCAAGGGTGTTACAGTGCATGTGTGGCATCACTGTATCATGTTTCAACGTACACGGTGCATGTGCATGTGACTGACTATGTTGGTGTAACACAGCAGGTTGCAATATGGCTTCTGTGTGGGTTACTGTAACATGTTTGACCTTTCTTTCCATCTCTATATACAGGTTATTGTGTCTGTTTACTGTACAGACGTGACGCTCTGCATTGATTTACAAACCTAGCATTGCATGTCTGTACAGTCCTATTTATCCCCTGAGGTAACAACACTCACATTGCCCTGTTATATGTGAAGTGTGACAGTGTGAGTGTCCATTTTCTTCCTTCATTTGTGCATTCCATGTACTGTGATATATGTGTAAGGACACTGTATCCACACCAACCAGTGCAGGGGGACCTTCTGCATAGTGTTATCTCTGCATGTTTCTGCAGATGGTTTCTTTTGAATTCTCTGTGTTCATGTGCCTCTTCCACCTGTTAGCATATCCTCATTGTGCATTTGATGATTGTTTAGAGTTACATTGTTGCAGGTTTGATTCCTATATCAGGCATTATGTGACAGCTGTAACATATATTTTGATATGTGTGTTTAAACTTTCAAACTTTTAACAACATATGCTTTTTCATTTGTGTGCCTCCTGTGTTGGCAGAAAGATATGTTTTAAGGAACAGGTCATGATTGATGTGTGTTGGGCCCTCATCATGCACTGCCTACTGTCTACATGCACACATATGTAACTAACACATTTTCAGCAGTATGTGGGGAAGGGGGGTCCTAATGCATACTGCACACCATGCACCTGATGCACATTATCTCTCCTGCCCATCATCTGTAGACGGGCCAGTGACCTTTCTGTAAGATGTGGGTTGCTGCCCTGAAAAATGTGTTTTCTGTTTTTCACCTGGGATCCACTCACCTTGATATTATGATGGCGGTATCTACACTATCTGTGATGATTAGCCAACATAAACATATGTGTTTGACATACATTTGTCTCTGCTGCTGCTTGATCACACTGACACTTGTATTTAATGATTTCCTGGTCATGTACATGGCCCACCTGTACTCACATCCTTGTACGGTGCAATCTGTCTATCTGCCAGCCGTTTGCCACATCACTGGGTGTTACAGGTTCCCATACACACCTTCCCTTTGAGGTACTATTTTTGCATTGTGCTTATTGTGGTTGTTTGGTATAGTGGTTACAGACATGTGCTATAACCCCACAGGTTGCAGGTTTGATTCCCGTGTGGTGTTTGCTTTTTTATTTTCTGTTGTGCTAACACGACCATTAGGTACCTGCAGGTTCATCACCTATGCACGCACCCTTCCATCTCTTCACTGTACACCAAAGTGTGCCCTCTGTGCTGCCTATCAATCACATATTAGCTGTTACATATATCTCTTTCTTTATGGTGCTCACATGGCAGTCCACTTGGGGGATTGGCATTGCTGCAGTTCAGTTCATCTGTGACACACCTGTTTGCAGGTTCAATTCTCTCCTGTTCTGTTCTAAATTTTGCCCTGCTCCACATAGCATCCCCTGTTGCCCTTTGGGTTTAGGTTCTTTCCTCTTTTGCATGCTGTATCCACTGCATAACATTTCATTGTGTGTGTGCATGTAGTTATATGTGGCTCTGGTCCCAATTACAGACTGTAATCTGATCTGTACACACCAGATCTGCATGTGCATTTCATCATGGTTACTGTTGTAGGTTTGCCTATCCTGGCAGCCAGCAGGCTTCTTGTGTGATGCCCTGCAGTATTCTTGTATGCAGCCTTTGCTAATGACCTCACATTGGTGGTGTGGCCTACCAGTTTGTGCATTGATGTTTGTGCTAATGGTCATAGGTTTGGTTCCTCTCTGTTCTCTTTCATTTGTATGCCTGTCCTGCACAGCTACTTTTCATTCCTGTGACAGTCATATCTTTGCAGATCTGTGCTGTTAGCACATTGTACCCTTATCACAGTTGCCAACCATCCTTCTGTCCATCTATGTGTGTCTGCCAGCTGTCTGTCCATCTATGTGTGTCCTACACTGCTACACATTTCTGCATTGCAGCTCTCCCTGGTTGCCTCTCCTGTGTGTGCTCTGCATGGCACTGCTACTCCTCTGTCCTCCTGTCATTACACCTATCCTGCCACTTCTACCTCCTCTGCTGGACACGTCTTCCCATCCTCTGCCACACACTGTCATTGTTGCATGGCACATTACCATCACCCTGTGCATCGCTACAGCTGCCCCCGATATGTTTGTCCATTTTTCCAGCTGCCACATGGGCTGGACGCAGATTTGTCTGGTCCATCAGCTCAGATCTTCTTCCTTCCATTACTTGTACATTGTCTTTCCTTGTTGCTCTCTGCAGTGTTAGGGTTACATCTGTGTTTGGCCCATACCTTTCTTGCTTTTCAACTTGGGGGACCTTACTGCCTTTGGCCAACATTTTTGGGGTCACCTATACATCCCTGGGGCATCTTAAGCCACACCTTAGATTCAGCCAGCTTACGGGGTGCCTACTATGGTGCCTAGGGAGTTGGCAACCTTTCGACATGGCCTCTGTGGCACATTATAAACTGCCTTGGCTGACGTTGTGGTTTAGGATGTGCCTTCTGGTGCGCCCTAAAAGGTGCATTAGTTTATGGCACTGGGGTGCAGGTATTTTTAGCTGGCAGCACAGATTGCTGTACTGTTTCAAGCAGGAAAAGGAATTGCCTTTGTCAAACTTGTTCATTAGGCCTACTGGGGGATTGAACTCATGACCCCTGTTTCAGCAGTCACTGCAATAACCAGTGTGCTACATCTCTTTTACTGTGATTGCTGGTCAGCACATGAAGTTAAGGTTAACGTGCGATAACGTGCTCCCTCTATCGCACGATAATGTGCATGGCACACTTTATCGCGTGATAACCCGCGATTGCTACCTTAAGACCGGAACGCCCACTCCTTTTATGACATGCTTCACATTATCGCTGGAGCTAGCACTGGGAACATTAAGATAGTTTAGTAAACATACCCCTTTGTTTGCAGTCATTCCCAAATGAGTTCACGGTTTGAAGTTGATTTTTGGTGCAGAGCAATTAAATGTTTGATCCGTACATGAGAATTGCTCAGGCTATTTATTTATTTGCTTGTTTAATTTGTAAAATGTATAGACAGTTCCAACAATGAGGTTCCAAAAGGGTATACAATATGGATGAATACAAACAAATGATATTTTGATCTGGCTTTGTTGGCTCTGCAATAGCTTCATATGTCCCTGTAAGAGGCAAGAATAAGATATGACATTTTACTACTACTACTATTACTACTACAACTACTACTACTACTACTTATCAGGAAGAGAGATTCAAGAAGATTATCCATTGTGGCTTATTTCTGCAGAGAGTGTCAAGCAGATTGTTTGATCTTCTTTAGTGGAATTCAGTTTCCACTAAATTATCAAGATACATCAACAGCTCGGGTGGGGTGGAATGGCTCAGTGAACCTCTTATCTGATTCAGCTTGATGCTTATTACAGTCCTGCAATTATAATCACCTCCATAGCTTGTCAAGAGAGTGTATCCAGGATGGATACATTGTCACAGCCCCTCCCGGTGGCAGCATGCTGAAGGGTCGGGGCAGACACTTATTGTTTGTTGAAGCCGGAAACTCTAACTTAGACCAGGTGCATTATGGTCCTTGTAGTTCCCTTCTTTATAAAGAATAGTTGTGTGAGCCTTGTGCAGGGTTAAATATAAGGTTTTATTCCCTTGATGCGCTAAGGTTCTCCAAGAAGACAACAGAATTCAACTTGATTCAGGGTTTCTACCAAAGTATTTACAAAGTCCAAAACTGTTATAAGAGTTTCACAGTCTTTTCCATTCAAACAGGATTTTTCAATATAAACAGGTTAAATAAACACAAAAACTTCTTCTTTTCAGCTCAACAAAGCAATGACATTTTAGAGCATATCTTATGCTATGACTCTGTGAGAGATTCTATACTCTCAGCTACACAGAGAGTACAGTCCATAGGGTATTCAGGTAGCAATGGTTCTGGTTCTACAAGGTCAGTTTGCATATCCTCTTGTTCAGATATGGTGTCTGCCAAGCCTGAGCTTTCCCTAGGCAAAATCGGTTGTACTTCAGTAGTACTCTCCAAGACTTTCCAGCCTGGCTGGACCTGGTCTCGCAACCAATTAATATAGCTTTTATCTAGGACCTTCTGCACAGGTTTCCAAAGCTTTCCCCAGCTCTGTTTTTCATAGCTATAGCTCTTGGGTTTACAAGCCTTTCTAGGACCTGGCACACATTCAGGAAAGGAGGTGCAAATTTACCTTTGTTCTCTGAGACGTGTGTTGCTGGCATTCCCTCTACCAGGCACTCTCCTGCTTACTCTGTTTTCCCTGGAGACTTCTTTCTGGATCTTTTCAGCATGGGCTTGTCCTTCCTGGAAGTTGTCCCTTCCTTGTAAGGACTGCAAGCTTAACTGCCTTTCCTTCCATAGTTGGAGCTTTCCCCTTTCTCTCTCCTTAGTAGCAGGGGTTTCTGTTGCTCTCTGTATTTGTGGTCCTCTCTGCTCCTGTGGTCGTCTCTCTATTCGTGGTCCTCTCTGCTCCTGTGGTCGTCTCTCTATTCATGGTCCTCTCTGTATTTGTTGTCCTCTCTATATTTGTCTGACCGAGCACTGCTTATAAAGCCGTTTCTCTAGTGAGCTTTCTGGCCCTCTACTCAGGTGTGTTTGATTAGCTATTGCATCATTACAATCTGGGTGTGTCAGCCTACCTTCTGCAGCCTCATAACTACTCCCTCTAGCTGCACTTCTTGGTAACTGCATTCTCTGTAAATCAGTTTCTTTAAAAGAAACGGAGTTTTCCCCTAACTCCATAGTTTCAGTAGTGTCAGCTTCATCACAACATCCATGGTAGCTGCACTCTAGTTAATGTGCATTAAAAATTCTCAAACCCCAAAACCTTTCTACTTGAAACCACTTCAGATACAAGTCAGCTAATAAGGGAGTAATTGTATAAGTCATATCAAGATTTACATACACATTTATGTACTTAAATCAAAGTATTATAGTCATATCCACATGTAAATAGGCATTTCCATATATATTTAACCCAGTCACTATTCTGAAAGTATGTGTATCAGGTCAGTAGTGCTTGCTTTAACTGAGGGCACGTAGACGGCCAGCTTGGGTAGAGTGCGAGTTGAGTGTGAGTGGAGTGCAAAGTTACTTATGAAAATTTTAGAGTGCTATAATATCTAGGTGTGAGCATTCACACCAGCTTTAGGGCTGGCATAAGTGCTTGTAGGTTAAATTAACACATGTTTTCAACAACTTACACCTCTCTTTTATAAAGTAAATTACGTGTATGCCTCACTTTATAAAATAGATGTGAAGTGTGTACGTAAAAATGCTTGTTACTCTAGGGGCATCTTATAATATAAAATTAGCCACTAAAGGGGGCGGAGCCTGATGTCCAGCGGGATGGTCGCATAACGCTGAGGCTCCCGAGAGGCCTACTCAGAATCCTGAATTAACACCGTACATACTTGGAACTTCTACTCTGATCTTGCCGGGGCACATCGGTGAGATGGCGGGGACCAAACCCACGCGCCTGGAATTTGGATCTCCAGCGGCTTCTCACGGCAAACGCTCCAAAACGGAACCCCCGTCCCCGCAGAAGGGGCTGGCCTTGCGCGAGGGCCCCGAAATGCAGCAGGAAATCCTCGCAGAGATTAGAGGGGTCAAGGACCTCGTGCAGTCAAACGGTGAAGCACTCCGAGCGCTGCGGGAAGATCTTGGTGTGCTGCAGGGCAAGCTAGAGGGGCTCTCTTCGCGTCAGGACAAAATGGAGAGCATATTGGACTCCCATGCGGCCCGGTTGTCCAAACTCGACAAAGTTGAACGTCAGGTATGGGCCTTGCAGAAAGAAGTGGAAGATGGCAATAATAGAGCGCGCCGCAACAACATACGACTCGTGGGCATACCGGAGGGAGCGGAATCGGGAGACATGAAAGAGTTTTTATGCAAAATCCTCCCTTCCCTGCTCCAAATCACCTTTGCCAAAGATTTGGAGATCGATCGCGCTCATCGTGTACCCACAAGCATAACGCTCAACAGGAAGACCCCGCGGCCTATCATTTTTCGACTTTTGAGATATCAACACGTGGAGCAAATTCTCAGTGCCTCTCGGGCAAAGGGCCATATGGAGTTTGAGAGCCACAAGATCTCCTTCTATCCTGACTTGGCTAAACCCACGGTCGACCGCCGAAAGCGCTTTCTGGAATTCCGGCCGAGGCTTCAACAACTACAAGCACGCTATGGCCTGATGTACCTGGCCAAGCTCCGAGTCACGCTTCACAATCAGACAAGAACATTTGAGGACCCTGATCTACTAGCGGAGTTTTTGGATTCCAAAGAAGCCGACTTGATGCGCTGACTTCCAGAATATTCCTGCAAGCATTCTCATATCCGCTGTACCTACCATACTGGATCTGCCGCAGCCCAGCAAAGAGTCAGGCGAGGGCAGTTTGTTTGCCTTACTTTTGATGGTATCGGTGACCCGACTCCATCTACCCACAGTAGCCTCGATGAGTATCAGAGACAGTGTTAATTATGGACTCTGGTGTTTCTTTTCTTTTTTCTTCATGTCTTTCTATTTCCTCTCTAGGGCCTCCTCCCGCAGACATATGGTCGCCATATTCATTGGGGGTATTGCTTCTTCTCTAAGATACTTTGGTACATACTTTTCAATATGGGGTGTATTAGCCAGCATACTCGGTGATTATGTCATTGTTGCACAGATTCTGATTATGTTGTATGTTTTCAAGCGCCCTTACCTAAAATGTCTATTACCGATTGATGGCACCATGTAAGATTTTCTCATTGAACGTAAAAGGAATCAATAATCTGATAAAACGGAAGAAAATCCTAAGCTACCTAAGTCAGGAAGCTGCGGATCTGATTTTTCTCCAAGAAACGCATTTAAATTCGAAGGAAACTCTTAAACTCAATATTAAACCTTACATGGTGGCCGCCTATTCCCCAGCCGTTTCTAAGAAATGTGGGGTTGCCATACTGGTTAGGAAATCTTTGCATGCTACTATTATTGCGACTAGCTCAGATACAGAAGGTAGATGGTCCAGAGTTCATCTCAAGATGGGTAGCCTTGAAGTTACATGTATATGCCTTTACGCTCCTAATGTGGATGACCCTGCCTTTTTTGCTACCATTGCTCAGGTTACGCAGGCCTCTGCTAACACTTCATTGATAATTGGGGGGGATTTCAATTTAGTCCTTGATCCCCTGATTGACAAACAGCCGCCTAGGACAAGTGGTCCCCCCAAGAGTCACACCACGCTTACCTCTTTGATCAAAGATCTTGCTTTAGTTGATCTATGGAGGTTACTACACCCCAATGAGCTTGACTTCACCTTCTTCTCTTCCCCTCACAAATCCCAGTCTCGCATAGACTTCTTTCTAATATCAAAACTGTTAGTTCCTCAGGTGGACACTGCAAAGATTCACTCCCAACATATTTCAGATCATGCTGCTATTTCCTTTCAATTACACACTACTGCACCCCAAGGGAATTCGGGGGCCTGGTTCTTTGATAGAGCCCTGTTAACTCAGCCAGAGTTCCAGTTAGAAATTCGAGCAGCCATACAGGATTACTTCCACTTTAATCTACCCCAGGATACTGCGAATTGGGCTTGGTGGGAGGGCTTCAAAGCGGCCATTCGAGCAACGATCACTAGCTATCAAATCCGCCTGCGGAAACAACGCAAACAGCAGTTACTCATACTAGACCAACAAATAAAAGCAGGCGAACGAGTTCTAACTTCACGTACTGATCCCTGTGTATTAATTCGATTACAGCGTCTCCGTTTTCAATATAATTCAATCCTCTCAACTGCAGCTTCTAAGAGTATTGAGCTTCAACGAGGGACATATTATCGTGAAAATAACCGAGCCGGTCGACTCTTAGCCAACGCCTTGAAAGGTCAAAAAGAAGCCAAACGCGTAGCGGCCCTCCGAGCCCCACAGGGAGGGGGCATATTGACCACAGACTCCGACATTGTAGAACTCTTTCGGGATTTCTATACCCGCCTATATCAATCTGAATGTGAGTTCTCGTCAGAGACATTCGAGCGATTGCTTTCTGGCATTCAGCGGCCGACCCTCTCTGAAGATGATAGGGATGCGATGGACGAACCCTTCTCTACTTCAGAGATCCAATCTGCCCTAAAACGAACAGCCTCGGGCCGTGCCGCAGGGCCCGATGGTCTCCCGACCGAATTCTACAGAACATTCAGTGCAGATTTAGTTCCCTATTTAAAACTCTATTTTACTGCCCTTGCGGTAGATACATCCTCTTTGGGATCCTTTTCTGCAGCTAATGTGGTAGTATTTGAGAAAGAAGGCAGAGACCCGCTGCTAACCGCCAACTACCGTCCAATCTCCCTACTTAATGCCGATTATAAGATCTTCGCAACGATCTTGGCCACCCGGCTATCTGACAGGATGGCCACCCTAATCCACCCCGACCAATGCGGTTTTATACCCGGCCGATCCACTGCTGACAATGCTCGGACCTTGTGCCATGTGCTATCCAGTGCTGCCAATCTAGATCATCCATGGGTGGGTCTTTCCCTAGATGCCGAAAAAGCCTTTGATCGCCTAGAATGGCCCTTCTTATTTGCAGTTCTCCGATGGTATGGCTTTGGGGAGGGCTTCCTCCGATATCTCCAAGTCATGTATACTCAACCCGTCGCCAGTATTTGTGTAAATGCCATCAAGTCTCAGCCATTTAATCTCCAAAGAGGCACGCGTCAAGGTTGCCCCCTATCACCAATGCTCTTTGATCTAGCTCTTGAACCCCTAGCTCTCCTTATTAGACAGTCCGCACGTATTCGAGGTGTCCCCTTCAGTCATAGGGAGATTAAACTCTCTGCATATGCAGATGACCTTATGCTTTTCGTATCCCTCGATTCGGTTCCAGCTGTCTTGGATCTGATTGACGGATACTCACAATTATCGGGCTATAAAATTAACTGGTCCAAATCTGTAGCATTCCCACTGAACCGCTGGGTACATGAGGCTGACATGCAGGCCTTTCCCTTCCTTTGGCAATCCCGCATGGTGAAGTATCTCGGGGTCCATTACTGTTCTCCTTTAGAAGACACCATCAGTTTTAATGCCAAAGAGGTAGTCTCCAAAGTCCGTGAGCTCACAAATCATTGGTCTCCCTTATCTCTTACATGGTGGGGCCGCCTAGAAACTGTGAAAATGATGATAGTCCCCAAAGTGAACTACATTTTAGAAATGCTGCCATGCTTACTCCCGCTACATACTTATAAAGATATTGAGGGCCTTCTCGTCCGTTATCTCTGGCAGGGCAAGCCACCAAGGATAGCTAAACAAAAACTACAGTCTGCAAAGGAAATAGGGGGTACCAGATTTCCTGATTTTCTTAGATATCATCAAGCCTTCCTACTTAAGCAAGGTGCCCGATGGCTAGATGCCTCAACAGACAGCAGACCAGTTTGGCTTGACATAGAAGAGGAGCTTAGTAGCCCAATTCCGTTGACCCATCTCCCCGGTATGTCCTATCAAGTAGACACCCGCCATCCACCAATGATTGTCGATACTCTTGCGGCCTTTAACACTCTCATTCTATCACTGGGTCCGAACGTATGTCCTCAGGACGGACTCCCGCTATGGAATAACCCCAGAATTCAAGTCCTAAATAGAACGATAGCATGGAAACCCTGGTACTCAAGGGGGATCTGGACACCCCAACAGCTTTTCTCTGCAGCTCGTTGGAAAACCTTTTCTGATTTACAAAAGGAATTTGCGTTACCAGCGAAACACTACTTTCAATTGATGCAGCTTCAACACTGCCTCAAAAGTGCTCAAATCATGCCGCCCTCTGCCCCTACTGAGGACGGGCTATTAGAGATAGTTCACTCTATTAGTAGTACACATGGGGTAGCCTCTAACTTTTATAAAATATTATGTCAGGGTACAGACACGGCCACTTTTAGAGCCCAACAAGCCTGGGAGCATGAACTGCAAACCACTTTAACCCCTGTGCAATGGAGCGTTTTCTGGAGCAAAGTAGTGCGGGTTTCCCGGTCTGCCTCTGTTACCCAAACTCTCTTCTTTTTTGCACACAGATGCTTTTATACCCCAGAAAAAATAGCCAAATGGAACACAACTGCTGGGGACCAGTGTTGGTCTTGCCATACTGCTGTGGGAACCCTCGCTCATGTTATTTATGAATGTCCTCAACTACAGGTTTATTGGGGGCGGGTTTGGGGTTGTATTCAAGTTATCTTACACCTTCACGAACCTCTCTCTTGGAAGATCGTGGGACTCCGCTCTGTGGCGGAGGTCCCCTCTCTTCCTCAGAAGGGTCGCTTTCTCCTTGATTTCATGCTGGGTATAGCCATATGCTTAATCACGAGGAATTGGAAGGATAGCTCTCGACTTACTGTCAATGAATGGTGGAACCTCGTCTGCTTATATAGTAAATATGAACAGATACCTCGGAGAGCTATTCCCCATGCCCAAACTCACTCTTGCTTGTCTAAATGGCAGATGCTTAATGATTATGTACAATCTGCTCATTGTTCCGACATGCCTGTTTAATGTGCACTCATCATGTTTCAGATCACCGTTTGGTTTTGTAACACAATAATGTAAGTACACGCCCGTTTCGGGAATGATTAGTTTCTAGAGAAGAAGCAGGGGGGAGGGGGGTGGCAGGGGTTTACTTTGGTGTATGTATTACACTTTAGGTATCTGTCTTTTAGCTGTATGTCTTCCTTTTCCTTTGTTGTTATAAAACGAAAATAAAGAATTTAAAAAAAAAAAATTAGCCACTAAAAGTGCAACAGGCCTTCTCCCTTGCATTCTGTATAAAATGATAGTTGTTAGGTCTTTCTCATCATCATCATTTTAGATTGTAATCTGTCTGGGACAAGGATTCTAACCCCAATTCCAAACATTCTCCCTTTCTTTCTCCCCCATCCCCATCATTGCCCAGAATCCTTCCCTGCATCCCCTCCTCCCCTAACTAACTATTTAATACTGTCTAGTCCCAAATCCCCTTACCAGCAGTGGTTTTCAGATCATCCAAGCACAACTTCACTCCTGTGGAGTAAATATGAAAATACCCTAATATTGGATGTGCCCGATAAGGATACCGGAAGGGGCATTTACATAGACATTCCCAGAACCATATTTCAGAACCTGGATGTCTAGGAGAGCTTAATGGTTAGTTTATTTGGAGAAGAGTAGCCAAGGTCAACATTTTTCTGCTCTTATTGACATTATGCTGAGTACTAGGGATGATGCGCTTTATTCTCTACACCCTCTGGATGTTTTTCAGTTAAAACTAGCACTGATGCTGCCTGGAGCAGGTCTAATGTTAGACAAGATGATGGACATTTCTGAGATCAGGCGGGGGTATCCAGGATCATGGCAATGCCCCAGTCATGCCTCCTTCATAACCCCACTTGGTCATCCTCATGTTGGGGACGACCCCAGATCTGGCATCTAAAATAGCTCTAGAGATGTTTCTGTGCTTTCAACATCTCTAAGTCTGTTTTTGGATGTCTAAAATATGAATAGGGCTGCTAAAATGACCCCCATAGACACATCAGCTCAAATCCTACTGAAATTATGAGTAAAATAAGCTTGCATAAATTTCAACCAGTTTGGGAGCATGCACATAAACGTGTATTTCATGACCAGAGCTTCTGATTCTAGGTGTTTATCATTTGGAATTTTAAGGAGCTTATTTTTGAGGCAATTAGGCATTTGCCCAAAGATGAAAAAATAGGGGCTTATCAGTGTTTTTACATTGTAAAAACAATTTAAGTGGCTTTTAGGTGGATTCCATTCAATTACCTAAAACATAATTCTCCAGTGCCATCCCCTTCTCCAAGTCCCAGCATCAACAGAATCATTCCCGTACACTACACTCCAGTAACAGCATCAGTCCCTGCTTTATTCCTATCCCAGTGTCAAAAGCATCGCCCACCCTCCATTTCTTCTACCCCAGAATCAGCCCCCACTTCTACTAGTCCTAGCAACAACATCAACAACAACCTCCTTTCTCCCAGCCCCAGCATCATCTTCATCCCCCTACTTCTCATAGCCCCAGCAACAATATCAGCACTCCCCCCTTTCCCAGCCCCAACATCAACAGCAGCATCAGCCTCCCACTCCCTAAAGACCACACTGGATGCTCTGTCCTGCCAAAGGCCACTCTGGAACCTACCAGGGTTTTCCTGGTAACTAGAAAATAAGGAAGGAATGATCTCTACTTGCCCCTGCCCCAGTAGCTGCTTCTACAAAAATGGCACCATCTGAACCCTGACAGTAGTTTCATGGTTCTACTGCAAAACAAATGTAATGTATTAGAAGAATTGAAAGAAATATTGATAAACTTGGAAGATGTATTACAACTATTTGATAAACTGAAGAGTAGCAAATCACTTGGACTGGAGGTATACATCCAAGGGTGTTGAAAGAACTGAAATATGAGTTTGCAACCTACTATTACTAATCTGTAAACTATCATTAAAATCATCTCTAGTACCTGAAGAATGGAGAATGCCCAATGTAAAACCAATTTTTAAAAAGGGTTCCAGGGGGGATCTTGGAAACTACAGACTTTTAAACCTGATGTAGGTAACAGGAAAAATGATAGAAACCATTATAAAGAAAAAATTACTAAACATGTAGATAGTCATGGTTTAATGGGAGATAGCCAACATAGATTTAGCCAAGGAAAGTCTTGTTTTACTAATCTGTTATATTTTTTGAAGGTGTGAATAAATAGGTAGACAAAGGTGAGCCAGTCGATATAGTGCATCTGGATTTTCAGAAAGCCTTTGACAAAGTTCCCCATGAGAGACTCTTGGCAAAGTTAAAAAGTCATGGGATAGGAGGCAGTGTACTGTTGTAGATTAGGAACTGGTTAAAAGAAAGCAGAGAGTAGGGCCGAATGGCCATTTTTCTCAACTGAGAAATGTGAATAGTGGAGTACCCAAGGATCTGTGCTTGGCCTGCTGATTTTTAACATATTGATAAATGACCTGGAAATGGGAATAACGAATGAGGTAATCATATTTGTAGATGACACAAAATTATTCAAAGTTATTAAAACTCAAGAGGATTGTGAAAAATTGCAAGAGGATCTTGATAAACTGGAAGACTGGACATCCAAATAGCAGATGAAATTTAATGTGGACAAGTGCAAAGTTATGCATCTAGGAAAGAAGAACCCAAGCTATGGTTACACGATGCACATTAGGCACTACCAGCCAGGAAAAGGATTTAGGCATCATCGTGGATACATTGAAACTCTCTGCCCAGTGTTCAGCCACAGCCAAGAAAGTAAATACAATGCTTGAATATTCTGGTCGCCATATCTTAAAAAGGATATAATGGAATTAGGAAAGGTACAGAGAAGAGCAACCAAAATGGGAAAGGGGATGGAAGGATACCCCTATGAGGAAAGGCTGTCAGACGGCTGCCTGGGTGAGAATCTTCACAGTCTTGGCAAGTGAATATATCTATATGATTTGCAAGGGATTGTGGGCAATGCAGTTCATTCACACCAGACACAGCTGCTCACAATAATTAGTTGTGCTTTTGGGTAAAGCCAATAAGATATTTATTTATGGGGTTATTTTTCCCAACACAGTTATGCTTGGTAGCACATAAATCAGGTTACTTGCTTGCAGTGTTAAACTTGGAAAAACAAAATCAGGAAACAACATTTGAACTTATCAGGCAATCAAAGCAAAAGAAATAAGACCTGGTTGATAACAAACTGGTCTTTTCTGTAGGCTTAGCTAATATTTTCTTAGCATGTATCAAACAAACCAAAAGCTACAAAGAAAGAAAAAAACCTGTTCTTTTCAGGTTAACTTCTTATATCTTCCCACATAGATTCAGAAGTGATTCTCTCCTAGCTCACAAGCAATTAGGTAAGGCTCAATTGCTAGCAGCTATCCAGCTGAAACCCCTTTAGCTGGCTTGCTTTCTACTGCGTGGCTAGAAAAACCTTACTCAGGTGCTTTTCTGAGTAGATTAAAGAACAAGTTTGTATTTCTTTGTGATGGTTGCTGTACTTTATAACAGAAAATCACCAAAGGAGTTTAGACAGAGAACAGTACATGTAAACACATTCTTCATCTGCTATCATTTCCCCTTCTTCAACAAGCATGGGTTCAATATCATGGATTGGCACAGATGAATCTCTCAATGGAGCACTTTCAGGAGAATACCTGTTTCCCTGCTGTCTTTCAAGGTTATAGCTAGGGCATAGATCAGTGTTCATACCTGAGCTTCCATTGCTGTTAGAGTTCCTCTCTATATAGCCTGGCCAGTATGTAAGTCCAGTTCTTATGTCCAGCCTTCCAATCCAGATCCCTGGACACTGGATCTCTCTTCACATACCTTCTGGCATGGGTCTTAGGGTCCCTTCCATGTGCAGCCGTCTCTCTCACAGGTAGCGTCTGGAGATTCCTAGCTCTGCAGCACCATTCCTCTGGCTTTCCCCAGTCCAATGGTGTATGCTGGCCCTTGGAATGCCTCCCAGTATACGTACTGCTCTGGACTCTTCTAGACCTCTCAAAGGCTTTTCTCTTCCTTCTTCCAAAGGGTTTCTTTCCCTCTCTGTCCGTCCGGTTTGTCTTCTGCTTCTGATGATCCTCCTGATGATGAAGATGATCAAGCTCAATCTGATTCTCAGGATACTTCTCTGTAGAACAAACTCTACCTTTATTCTGCTTAGATGAGTGCTCCTCCCTAACACAGCGCAGCTGTGTTGAATCAGGCCCTGCCCTTTGAGATGAGTGCTTAGGGATTACCTCATAGCCCTCCTGATTGAACACACGTTTCCCCACTTCAGCTCCTCTAATGGCTGCCGGAAACCTGGTGCATTCTGGGACTGGTAGTCTTTTATGGGAAAATTCTGTTTTCTTATTTCTACCAGAACTGACAAGTTGCTTGTTCAGAGTCACTTCACCTTTTCTATAGCTCCTTCCTGAGCTATGATAAGCTTCCTTATCACAAGGCTTAAAAGGTTAGGGTTCTTCAACTTGAAAAACAGACAGTTGAGTGGAGCTATGATAGAGGGCTATTAATTAATGAATGGAGTAGAATGGGTAAACATAGATAGGTTGTTTACTCCATCAAAAAGTAGAAAGACTAGGGGACATGCAATGAAGCTACAATGTAACCCATTTAAAATTCATAAGAGAAAATATTTTTTCACTCAATGCGTAATCAAACTCTGGAATTTGTTACAGGAGGATGTAGTAAAAGCTGTTATTGTAGCTGGGTTTACAAAGGTTTTGGACAAGTTCCTGGAGGAAAGGTCCATAAACCATTATTAAAGAGGACCCAGGAAATCCACCATTTACCCTGGGACAAGCATTGTGTAATCTGTGTATCTTTTTGGAAACTGACAGGTCCTTTTGACCTGGATTGGCTGCTGTTGGAAACAGGATACTGAGCTCGATGGATCTTGGTCTGATCTAGTATGGCATTTTTTATGTTCTTATGTTATGTTCCTAATGTCGGAATCTGATGGCATGTAGTGGTAGTACTGCAAAACTATTGTCTGTCATCACCATTTTTCTGAAGGCAGCTGCTGGGGCAGGAATGAGTGGGACGTGTTCCTGCCACACTCCCTAAATACCTTCAAGATGATTCATAGGGTCCTTTTGGGGGGGGGGGTCTTGCTGGGTGGGTGGCATTTTAGCTTAGTTCCCTTCAAGTTTGGGCAACTAGGGGTACAGAAGAAACCACCAGTGTAGGAGAGAGTGAGGATCACTCCGGATGCTGTCGCTCCAGACTTCTTATATTGACAGGGGTCCACTAAAGGAAAAATGCCAGCACAATGTGCAGCAACACAAAAAGTGGCTTGGTGGGATGGCAAGAGGAAGGGTCTTGCACTGATTGAAAGGATGAGATTATTGGAATGCTGCAAATTTTGGTATTATAGGTACACCATTGATTTTCTGGACCCTTGGTTTCAAAGCCTTGCCAGATTATCGCTTTTGCCAGACACCAGGGGTCAGTACTATACCAAGCCATAAATTTGCCCTGTGCGACTTGTACATCTGGTGAACCCACACGACCACCCCACATCACAGATATGTCATTTGCACCATGCTCAGCATCTCCCCATCTTACCCCTCAACTCCATGTCCAGACGGCTCCCCCCCCCCCCCAATACTGCCTGCCAGGCCTGCCCTTGCCCCACAGCCACCACTTTTTGTGTTCCCTTGGAGGCGATGGCAGTGGCAGTGCAATCTTCAATTAAGAAAAAAACACGCGGGTGTTTTCAACTCCACGCTTGCATGCTCCCTGATCCCTCTCTCCTCTGACAGGCTTGCATCAGAGGAGGGAGGGACCAGACCAACCATTCAATCACAGAGTTGCAAAGACCACATTTGAATGGCTGGTCTTGTCCCTCCCTCCTCTGATGCAAGCATACATCATAGGAGGGAGGGATCAAGCCAGCATGCAAGCGTGGAGTTGGAAATAACTGTGTGGGTATTTTTTCCAATTGGAGGTCCACTTTGCTGCTGCCACCACCACCACTGCCACCAAGGGAACATGAAAAGTGGTGGCGGGGAAAGGGTAGGCAGCATGGGGGGGGGGGGGGGTGACGAGGCTGGCAACATGCACTGCTCACTTTGTCTAGAATAAAAGAGGTGCCGGACCATCAGTTACCGGAAAATTGGCAGTGTACCTGTAATAGGTTATAACCAGATAATTGAATTTTGCCACCAGCGTATTCAATCAGTGTTTTCAGGTTATAGCTGAAAGTAGAACCCCTATTTATAATTTACATGCAAACTTTGAGGCTCCACCTGCATTCCATCCCAAAGCCTCCACTGAACACGCCTATACTTGGATCACATACAAGTATGCTCTTGCTTGCCATAGCATGTACTTGTATACATAGGTATTTTATAAGGAGCATTTTATGCATGTACAGTGGGATGAACTATCAATAAAGAAGCAACAAGCAGTCAGGAAACCCAATGATGCATTGCTCTTGGCAGAATGGCTATGAAGAATATAGGCAAGATTCTCAAGAGCAGAGACGTCTCTCTCCATACAAAGATTTGACTTGTTCAAGATACGGCATTTTTAATAACGTCATATGGATGCGAAAGTTGGACAGTGAAAAAGATAGTAAGAAAATTGATGCCTTTGAATTATGGTGCTGGAGACAAATACTATGGGGTATGTTTACTAAACCGGGCTAACGGTTAACCCGGGTTATCTGCCACTAGGTCCCATATTATTCAATGGGACCTATTTGCAGATAGCCCGGGTTAACCGTTAGCCCGGTTTAGTAAACATACCCCTATGTATCCTATAGACTGCCCAAAGAACAAACCAGTTAGTACTAGAGGAAATCAAACCTAAGCTTTCTTTAGAAGTTCAGATGACAAGACTTTGACTTTCATACTTTGGACACATCATGCGAAGAGAGAGGTCCTTAGAGAAAGGCATCCTGCTTGGCAAGATAGAAGGTCAACGCAAAAGAGGAAGGCCAGCAATGAGATGGAACAATATAAAACAGCAGCTACAGGTGCCAATCTGTCAACAATGAGCCACTGACTGAAGACCGAACACAATTTAGGACAACTAGTTAAAGGGTCGACACCGACTCAACAGCATTTAACAACAACAACAACAACATCGTAAAATGACAGATAAGGAAGACATTTTAAAGATAATTTTATAACAGATCCCCTAATTTGTGCAGCAGGAATGTGTCTAAATTACAACAATTTTACAAGATAAAGTATGCATATACTTTCCTTTTTTAAATTACCCTACAGAAATGACTAGGGATGTGCACTGGTGAGTTTGTATTTAATTTATGCTTAAAAATTAGAAGTTCAAATCACTAATATTTGCATAAACCTATGAATTAACAGTTTTAACATGCATACAGTATGAGTCTAAAGAACGACTATGTGAAATGAACACAAAAATGCTCAAATATTAGGAAAAAATCATTATACTTTAAATGAGCATGACCTTTTTTGGCCATGCACACTTCTGGAAATTACATGCATACATTTATTTAGCTGCATTTATATCCTGCTTTTCACCGGGTCAAAGCGGTTGGGGGATACATTTAACATGAGGGGATATGAGACACATACACTAATACTTACAGGGAACATGGGCAATGGAGGGTTAAGTGGCTTGCCCAAGACCACAAGGAGCACCTGTGGGACTAGAAACCCCAGTCCTTCTGGCCCAAGGTTGCTGTCCTCTAGTGGGATTTGAACCACTGACCTTCTGGCCTGTAGTACCTTGCCCCAACCACTAGGCCACTCCTCCACTCATTTATACCTGCTCATGGGCACTCAAAAGTTTGCCAGTTTCCTTTATCTATCAAACATGTACCATAGTGGAAACACCACACAGACTTTGTTCCCAGTACTGGAACAGAGCAAGGAATGAGCTGATCATAATAGCATGGTGGCGGTGAAAAGGGAAAAAATTCAGTCTAGTAGGAACAACACAGCTGTCTGAACAGTATTGTGAGATGAAGAAAAATGAAACAGTGGAAAGACATAAATATTTCATAAGACAGCAGGAATCAGAAAAATCAATAGACAAGTATGTCACTGATCTAAAAACACTAGGAACAACTTGTAATTTGCGGAATTTTACAGGTTCACTAGTGACAGTTGTCTCCAGTTTACAATGGACTGTTTTCATTGAGTGCTTTATTGAAGATTGTCAAAGTATGGAAATGAATAACCTGAAGATATTAATAAGAGATACAGCCATGTTTCTTACACGGATCTCCTTGATGCAGCATTTCAAGACAATAAAGAGGTCATGACACTGAACATTTCACTAAACATTTGTTTACATTTCTTTGTGGCTTCAATAATTTGGTAATACTTGTAGTACAGGGAATTATCATCTTATTTAATAAGAGATTTGGAAGGTTTGGGTTTTAATTTAATTCAATTTAATTTGGTTACTTATAGCCAACTTCACTCTAATTAGTTCAAGGGGGTTTAGATAAACAATTTAAAAAATAATCATTTAATACAACTAAATACCATAAACTACAATTTTGGTTAAACCTAGGACTGGCTATTGCGTTTGTAAATTACACTAATATTACTCTAATGATCCCTCAACTGAGTACACAGCTAAAGTCCAAATTAATAAAGGTACTTTTGAAACAATCAAGTCCTAGGGTTCTTTTAAATAGTAAGTAGTTGCCCAGCTTCCCTATACTGTCAGGCAATTCATTCCAGTATAATGATCCTGTTAAAGTGACAACCTTGTCTAACGTAGATTTACAGTCATAATTTTTCAGTGAGGGAAATCGAAGCTTCTTACAAGAAACAGATCTAATCAACTGCCAACTTCAGTTTAATAATTTGAGGTCAGGCAAATAAGAAACCATATCGTTGATCATTTTAAAAATAGCACATAACAAGTCAAAAGTTATACGGGCATGAATGAGGAGCCAATGTTGGTTTTCTTGTTGTAAGTGCCATTGAGCTGGTGTCAACTCACGGTGACCCTCTGGTAGTTGTCCTAAACTGTGTCGAGTCTTCGGTCAGGTAGTGAATTGTTGATAAGGTGGCATCCATAGCTGCTCTTATTGTGGGAAAAAAAGGTCAGAATATGATGTTGACCTGACTAGAATACGGAGGAAAAGGCTTGCTACCAGTACTTTGCACTTTTTCTTGCCTGTGGCAAATTTATCAACAGAGCAGTGATTATAATTTAACCTAAGATGTTGAAGTCACCTGGTTGCCAGAAGGATAGCCAAAGAATTGTATTTAATATTTTATTTATGAACTCTACGGAAAGAGTGGTAGATGCATGGAATAGTCTTCCATTGGAGGTGGTAGAGATGAGACCAGCATTTGAATTCAAGAAAGCATGGGACAAATACAGAAGATCTCTAAAAGAAAAAGAGGACTGTAGTAGTTGATAAGGAATGGCAGACTAGATAGATCATATGGTCTTTTTCTGCTGTCATGTTTATATGTTTCTACAGTAACTCTGCCTTAGATTAATAGCATAGTAATATAGTAAAGGGCATGAGATAAAGATTAGCATGGCCCATCCAGTCTGCCCAGTAAGGTGTACTCCTTTCTATGTTTTTGCTACAGGAAATAACTGCAGATTATCCCTATGTATGCTTTTGCTTGGGGTTGTAACTACTGTTCTGCGCAAGTTACCCTCACTCTGTGCTTTTACTTTGGGATGTAAGTGTTGTTCTGTATAGATTACCCTCCTCTATGGTGTAGGTTACCCTCCTCTATGTCGTTTCTGAAGTGTACAATACATTAAAGTTCGGTTTTGATTGGGAATGTTCATCTTGTTATACAGGGCTCCTCTTTGTTTATCCCATTTCTTTTTTAATGTGTTCACTGGGCTGTAAACCATGTAAATGCCTTTCAAAAATTGGTCCCCACGTCCATTATATGCCCTTGATCTAGTTCTCTGATCACCCAGTCAAAGATTTGTCTTGCATGATCTGCTTATTACCTTACATGCCCCAGCACACACACTCAGCTTCTGAGTATACATACCACTGCTGAAATAGACAGTACTAGATAGATTCTCCTCAACTCATGCTTGCTTATGGATTAGATTCACTCTTGTCTTCATCTTGCTAGCTACTTTTTTTAATGATTCTTACAGTCAATGTGTGATTGAGCACCGCTTCAAGAGAGGGGTGAAATCATTCTTCAGCTTATTTCCACAGAAGTTCATATTCAAAGCATCTTTACATTCCTGTTGTCAAGATGAAAAGTAATGCTTACTCTTTTTTGTAAGTCCTTGGTTCTGTATGGATTCTTTCATGATTTTAATTCCCCATCTAGGGTAAGTTCAAGATTTTGCTATTTATGCAGCCAAATATAGTCATCAGCATATGATAATTTGCATCATGTCCTGAAAGGCACGTTACATATATTTTTGCAGAAATCAAAATGCAAATTAAGAGAAATCCATTTCTACAATTACTAAAGCAGCCCCCAAAATAGAATAAAAAACAGAAAAAATCTGCCGCCCATTGGAAACTCGAAAAACTAAGGGGCATGTTTACTAAACATTCCTAACGTGCGGGGCCGCGCTAGTGTGCCTGTGCCATATAAGGAGTGGGCGGTTCAGGCAGAAAATAGAAAAAAAACGGTAGTAAGCAACCGGACGTGTACGCGTCGCGCTAATGTGCGGGGGTCGACATTAGCACGTGGAAAGGCAAAGTGGCGCGCTGCTGAGTGTACAAAACAACAGAGCCGTGGTACAACGGTGAAGACACTGACCAATGGTGCAGGGGCCCTGGGTTCAATCCCCCAGTGTGCGCAACGACAAAGGTCAGCTGAGGCAGTAACTGTAATGATTAAAATTGTTTTAGGAGGCAAATTAATTTGGAACGGCATAAGGCGGCGCACAGTTATTTTTGGGCGGCATAAGGCGGCGCACAGTGCTTTTTGGGCGGCATAAGGCGGCGCACAGTTATTTTTGGGCGGCATAAGGCGGCGCACAGTGCTTTTTGGGCGGCATAAGGCGGCGCACAGTTATTTTTGGGCAGCATAAGGCGGCGCACTGGTCCCCTTGGGCGGCAGAAGGCGGCGCGCTGATAGGCACAAGGCGGCGCGCTGATGCACAAGCACAGGAACAGAGCCACAGCACAATGGTTAAAACACTGACCAATGGTGCAGGGATCAGGGGTTCAACTCCTCACAATGCCCAGTGAAAAATGCCTGCTGAGGCAGTATGTATTATGTTGTGGAGTGCTGTAGGAGGCTGTATAATTTTATTTTGTTATCACTACTAGCAAACGCACTCTCCCAGCATGTTAACATACGGCGGCCCATAAGGCACATGTTACAGTGCACTGTTCGCCAAGGCACCCTTGAATGTCCCCTATAGGGCAGCATGTATGTTGCGACACAGGATAATGTATAGTGCACCCTATAGGGATGGCAACCATAAGGTGGCCTACAGGGCGCCCTATGAAGCACCCTCAGAGGCACCTAATGGGTATAGTAAGCTGAGGGTGGTCTTGCCGGCATAGACATATGTACAGTAAATAAAAATAAAGCTGTGGACAGCCCTACCAAAGGGCCCCACTGTGGGATTGAACCCATAACCTCTGGCTGCACAGGCAGTGATGTAACCATTGCGCTACAGCTCCATAGTTGTAAGCAGGCCCCTGGCTGGCTGCAGATAGCCTACACGTCACCTCACAGACAGTCTGCTGGTGTCAACAGGATAGGGTTAGGCCACCCGTACCCATGATGCACTGCACATGCAAATTAGCTGTCCGCAGATGGACACAAGATGGGGAATGCACCCCCACAGCACCTCGGCCCTGTTGGGGGAAGTGACCGGGTGCACCCACACAGCACCTTGGCCTAGTAGGGGGCACTGACCGGGTGTTTTACTGGCACAGAGTAGCCACACACCGTTACATCGTGCGGGTACTGTGCTCACCCTGAGTGTGCAATGAGGTGGCCAGGACCAGGTCAACAACACCTGCCATGGCTGATGGAGGCCAAGCAGGCGTTCCAAAGCAGTGTTAATGTGTAAGATAGCTAGTTTCTGCACAAACACCATGGATATCCCTGTCTGCCGCTATCAGGCACACCCCCCCCCCAGTGGCAAACATGGTCCCCATCAAGGGATCCACACTCTACCTCCCTGCAAAGGTGGCAGTAGAGGGCAACATCAACCCCAGTCCTGCTGAGGAACACCACCCCCCCCCAGCAGGCAGCTCCATACACAGCCATAACATGATAGCAGACAGACATAAGCCCAGGGTATGGTAAGCTGCACTCCACCACCAGATATTCCCCTGCAGCAAGCCAACAGCCACTGCACCCTGCAAGCCATTATATTATAGCAAGACATTTACCAGCTACAAACAGTCTGCTGGTTAGTCCATAGTGCATGTTCCCAATGGAGATGCATGCACCCAGAACTGGGCTGTCTGCATACACAGCAAGCAGATAGATCAGTGACTGGGCCCCAAAGAGAAACCCATATCTATCACATGAGAGAACTACTATACAGCACTATGGGAGGGCCTAGCCATGCTGTGGTCACTGCACAGTCAGGGTGAGCGTGATCCCCCAGAAGGACATGCTTTGGCCACCCTGTCTGTGTAGGTGGTGGCCGGACACTACAATATCCCAGCCAATGTCCCTGCCAGGGCCCTATGCCCAGTGCAGATGCATCCTGGCCACGCCACCCTGCCCTGGCTATACCCATGGTACCTTGCACCTCATTATGCACATTGGCTGGCCAATACTGGCAACAGTGCTGGCAGTGTGGGCTGTTGAAGGGGCTTGCAGCCAACACCCACTGTATAGACCAGGGGTGGGCACCTACGGTCCTGGAGGGCCGCAGACCAGTCAGGTTTTCGGGATATCCCTAATGAACATGCATGAGATATATATGCATTAGAGATATCCTGCCAACCTGACTGGTTTGTGGCCCTCCAGGGCTGGATTTGGAGACTCCTGCCTTACACCTCTGTCATTTAAGATTGTGAGTGGGCAAGGTACAGATGTCCTAGACATCGAAAGGGTATATAGAATGTGTCACATTCCTCCTCGATTCTCACCACCACCAAAAAGTTGTCTAATAGACAATTTTTTGGTGGTGGTGAGAAGTGAGGAGGACTGTGACAAATTCTATCTAACCTTTTTGATGTCTTGGACATCTGCACCTTGTCCACTCACAATCTTAAATGACAGAGGTGTAAGGCAGGGATCTCCAGATCCAGCCCTGGAGGGCCACAAACCAGTCAGGTTGGCAGGATATCTCTAATGCATATATATCTCATGCATATTCATTAGAGATATCCCGAAAACCTGACTGGTCTGCGGCCCTCCAGGACCAGGTTTGCCCACCCCTGGTATAGACAGACACACACTTCCACACCTCTGCCATCATGGTGCTACGATTGAGGGGGTAAGTAGCCTTGCCCACCAAACCGGTCCTGAGCACGGCAAGGCATGGATATGGTACGCATTAAAGCTGGTGGTCACTCCCCAGGGTGGTAAGCACCGTCAGAGGCCAGGCCTGGAGCATGCCCCGCAAACACCTAACAGATTGTTTGGATGGGGTCAACTAGCAGTATGTACGTAACGTATGGATATCTGCCTGCCTGTGCTCCTAGCAAACGTCTCAGAGCTGTGTACCGTATACCTCAGGTGTAGGGTGACATTGGTAAGTTATGCAAGTGCTCGTTTTGGGTGCTGCATGCACGGTCCAATGTTCTGCCTTTCCAGGAGACATTGGCCAATGGGGCCTGTGGGTGTGGGTGTGTCTGCCCTTGATGGCTGCTGATTTACGGCACAGATTCCCAACTCCAGTCCAGGTTTGCATCACACTGTTCGGGTTTTCCTGCTATCCCTCATGAATATGCATGGACTACATCTACATGCCATGGGGGTGGTGCATAGATATACAGCACAGGCATTTGTATGAGTGTCAGCATGGAACCTGACTGGTGTGTGGCCCACCAGGACTGCATTTAGGTGATTCTGCTCTAGGTACTGCCCCTGTTCATGGTGTCTGTGCTCAGTGGGGTAAAAGATAGATGTCTTACCATTGCATATGTCCCCGCCATGAAAGGTGTGTCCTTACTATCACTGTTTAGTTGTGGGAAAAATATGTGGGCAGGATTGGCAGTAGCCCCAGCTGGGCTTTGAACCTGTGACCTTCTGTTCTTGCATGCACTGTCTGTGTGCACTGCACCACTGTGTAGCCACAGTTTGGTTGGATTCCCTGGACTGTCCATGACTGTGGATCTGGCAGGGCCTGTCTGTTGCAGTGGACTGTGCCAGCCTGCACATGGCTAGGCCTCTGTCTTCTGTGGTTAGCAGCCACTGCCCCCTGCACCACATGTACTTGTCCGCCAACATGCTGGCATGAACTTCTCTCAGAAAAAGCAGTTGACCTGATTGCAATGTGGCAGTACGGGACTGCATTTGGGGGACTTGGCTGTAGGTAATGCCCATTGTTGTGGTGTGTGTGCGGTGTTGGGTAAAATATGGGTGTTTTCCCCATGCTTATGTTCCCTGCACTACAGGGGTGTCTGCGCTATCTTTATTTAGTGGTGGGTAAAATATAGGGACTGGGCTGGCAGGTGCCCCAGCTGGGTTTTGAACCTCTGCCCTCTGGTCCTAGAGGTAATGATTCTGTCCGCTGTACCACACTTTGGCCACAGAGACAGTGCAGCCCCTGGAGGCAGTAAGCCTGGCAGGATGGAGTCACAAACCCTGCTCTACTCATTTTTACTGTGGGCATATGCACCCTGTCTGGTGACAAACGTGCACATAAACACCAGAAATGACCACGGGAAAATGGGGGAGAAAATATCACCACGCTGGGCGACAGTGGTATTAATGGGCAACCATAGCAAACACTCCGAGGAAAGCTCCAAAAACGGAAATGTTTTTCGGAAGAGTCTCCGCTCCGTAGACCCTTCCAATATTCATCTCTTTTTTCTGGAGCTTTGCTGGGTGTGTTTTGTATATTTGCCCATCACTATAACTGTTCCCCAGCTGGATTACTATTTATAATAGTTTTGTTGTGGTCATTTTCAGGTTCTATTTGCAATTTTGTTCTGTGCACATATATCACACTGCTCACGTTTTTTAGGTTTCCCCGGTGTTCCTGTACATTGCTGACGGAAATGGTTTCTCTTCCCTTTAAATGCCCTCTACCGCGAGGGTTTCACTCGCGCTAATTTTTACATGGAAATTCGGGCCCGATACTGTGCGGGGAGCCTCTCCCCTCCCACTCTCCACCCATTGACCCCGTCCCTCCGCCCCTCCGGAGCCTTCCTCCGCCCTCTTTTAGCCGTTCCACGCCTCTATCGGACATTTGCGGGCCCGCACTTGTACGGGGCCCGTTAGTGTGCCGCGTACCTGTGCGGGGGTGACACGCACGTGTGCGGGGCGTTTAAACGCATTTCTGCACATTTAAATGCCACGTTGCCGTGCGCTATTTTGCGGCGCGCAGATTTGCGGACTTTAGTAAACATGCCCCTAACTCTAAACAAATTAAGAACACAGCTGGCAAAATTAAGAGCCAGCAGTCAGACACAACAAAAGTGCCTTTGGTTTTTCAGAATTAACCACTTGCATCAGGATCAACAAAACCTATGTGAACAACAAGATATCAATGTTAATTGTGTGAAGCATTACCAGGGCCAGACTAAGGGCAGTGCGAGCGGTGCGGCCGCACAGAGCGCAAACACAAAAGGGGGTATTGATATCATTACTGGGCTTCCAGGGAGTTCAAAAAGAGTGAGTTATTAAATGTGGTTGAGGTGGAGGAGGGGGTCCAGATTCATAAGAACATAAGAACATAAGATATGCCATAATGGGTCAGACCATCAAGCCCAGTATCCTAACAGTGGCCAATCTAGGTCATAAGTACCTAGCAGTCTCCCCAAAAGACACAGGTTCCACAATGCTTATATTGGGTCAAGCAGTGATATCCTGGGTCCCTTTTAATAATGGTTTATGGACCATTCCTCTAGGAACTTGTCCAAACCTTTTTTAAACCCAGCTACACTAACAGCTTTTACTACATTCTCCGGTAACAAATTCCAGAGTTTGATTACACATTGAGTGGAAAAATAGTTTCTCTTATTATTCTCACTTCCTAATGTAATCCAGGGATTCATATTTTATTTTTTCCTCTGGGCTGTCATATTCTTATGGGCCTGCTGAAATTACGGGTCGGGTGGGGGGGGGGAGGGGCATGGTGTAGTATAGGCAGACCTGAAAAAAGCCTGAGGCTGAGATCAGCCACTGCAACCCCAATTTGCACTGTGGAACATCATCCCCCCTCCCTCCTGGCCCATGATCACCACATGCACACCCGATGGCCTGTAAGTAAAAAAACAAAGTAATAATAATTCCCACCAGCCTTTTGCTACTGCTGCCGCCGCCACCACCTCTCTCAATTCTGTGGTAGCAACAGCAATAGGAAAACTAGAAG
The DNA here is from genome assembly GCA_033557465.1 of Ichthyophis bannanicus. Lineage (NCBI taxonomy): Eukaryota > Metazoa > Chordata > Amphibia > Gymnophiona > Ichthyophiidae > Ichthyophis > Ichthyophis bannanicus. The sequence continues at coordinate 107,550,188 of CM066035.1, forward strand.
TGCGGGATCTTTAGACTTGGTAGGTCCTGCCAGTTCCGCCTCCCTCTGACACGAAAAGCATGCATCAGAGGGGGGGGGGGGGCAGCAGGGCCTTACAAGCTCACTGGATTCTGAAGAACTTATGATTTTTTAAAATTGATAACTTGCCGCCACCTTCACTGATTCTCACCGTCTCTGGGTTGTTGTTGGTGGTGGTGGTAGTGGCAGGGCTGGATGATGCTGCCATTGTCACTGCTGCCATCTACATAGATATGCCTGCAGTGGCTGAAACAGCTGCCTGTCCTGTCAGTAATATTTTTTAAGAGAAGACAGAGTGAGGCGGCTGCCGCTGGTGTGTTTGGGAGGCATATTTTACTGCTCACAAAACTCAGCTGCCGCCGCCACCGCCGCCACCTCATGCTGCAAGTGCAAAAAATTGGCATTTCAACTGCGGGTTTTAACTCTCTGCCAGCAGCTGGCCTAGCCATATAAAAAAAAACAGCCAGGCCGGCTGAAAACCCTACCTTCTCCGTTATTTCAGACCCTAGGTACCAATTCACAATACAGCATACACCAACATAGGATCCTGGTCACATAATCGCCCAGTCCAGAGATCATCAGCCCCCCTTTGAGAGAATAACCATGCTTTAACCTCTCTTCCAAACACAATATAAGATTGTTCACTTCCAAATTTCTAAAGGTAAAGAGTTCCACAACTTCAGGCCCTGAACTGCAAAAGCTCTTTGCACAGTACAAACTAACATGTTGATATTATACATGTTTAGAAGTAGATGCTAGTAAAGCTGTATTCTTGAATACTGTCTGTATACATACATATTTGCTATAGGTCATCTTTTTTAACTGACACAAGTCCCAGAACCGTGATTCCAGGTCATGAAGGGTTTGATCCAAGAAAGTCCAGGAAGCTTTCATTAGATGATGCAATTTTGAATTTATCTGATGTGTTCTTGACTCACATGCAACGAGTTCTTGCGCGAGGATTATCTTTTATTAAGGGTCCTGTATATGATGGTTTTCAAAGTCGGGTGTCTATTGAGCGACTGATTTGCTCTTTACAGCTGAAGCTGTTTTTTTCAGGACAAGTGGGACAAATAAGCTATAAAGGAACTTCAGTAGTTTGTGGGAAATCTAATTGGGTTCCACCAGGTCCCATAGATCCAATGTTATATACATTTAAACAACTTTTACTGATGGATTTAAAAAGATCTGAGAAGAGTTATGGATGTGTGTAGTCAAATTTTACTGCGAAAGAGTTCGATGCATTGCAGGCTCTACGTCAACGAAGTGACATAGTGATTAATGGAGGTAGAATTGTTATCATGAATGTAATAGACTATGAAAGGGAGGCATGCAGGCAATTGCAAGATACCCAGAAGTATTTAAGATTGTCTGCAGATCCTACAGCTGAGTTGCAGCAGTTGGTTGCTAAAGTCACCACGGAGGCAAATGAGTTTGGTTTTCTGACAGTGAAAGAAAATACATTTTTGAATCCACCCTTTCCAAAGGTACCGGTTTTTTTATATTTTACCCAAGGTTCATAAAGCTTTAAAGAACCCTCCAGGTAGACCAATACTTTCCAGCAATGAGTCCCTGCTGGAACGTGTTGTTATTTATCTGGATACTTTTTTGAAAAATGAAGTTGTACAAATTCCTTCATATATTAAAGATACTACACATTTTTTGCAGATTTTACAATCAGTGACTGATGTTAATGCAATTAAATGGATGGCGACTTTAGATGTTTCTCCTTTGTATACATCAATTCCACAAGATGATGCTTTGTTAGTTTTGAATTTGGTATGGGAACAAAGACCTCGTCCTCACAAAGTTCTGACAACTTTTTTGAATTATTTAACTGAGTTAGCACTCAAGAATAATTATTTTTTATATAAATCTGATTTTTATCAACATATTTCAGGAACAGCTATGGGTGCCACTTTTGCTCCTTCATTGGCAGATTTATCTTTTGTTGTTACTACAGACCAATCCATAGGTTTGATGTTTGATTTTTCTAAATATTCCTGTAGACAGGGTAACCATTCTGCTTCTTGATTGTGCTCTATGGGGTCCTCGTATACAGTAGACTTCTCCAGAAGGTTTTTGTTTCAGCTTTGGTTGGTGGTGCTTTTTTCATATTAATGCTCTTTCCCAATTCCCTGTAGAAATGCTTTGGCTTCTCTCTAGTCTATTTCTTTTCTGTTTTCTTCATATCTTCACAGTTTTTGCTCATCTGCTGCTACCTTCGATTTATTTCTGGAACATATACATTTCAGGTCTTCTTCTGATAATGCAACATGTTTCAGTCTGATATCCTGGATCTTCTTCAGTATCTTTGATTATCTTAATCCTTTTAGAAACTCTTCTATCAGAGATATCTCTGCATGCAATGATTGTATTTTTCCTTCAATATGCTTTTTCCAAGGAGGAACTGTTACTGTTATTTTTTTCTTCTGGCCCTGCACTTTAGTTGGCAGCATTCTTGCAGTAATAATTGTAACTGAACAATATTGTATTTGATTTACTTTGGTGATGTCAATAAATGATCCCTTTATACAGGATATGGCCTTATTCATTTTAATTTTTATACTCTTAACCTTAGATGTTAAATTTAACTTGGGTAATCTTTCTCTTGCCTGGAACCCAGCATATTAAACTTTTTCCATCTAGACTAGGAGTTCGACCTTGAATTCCTCCACCTCTAGATCTTTCTCCTCCCTTTCTTCTTCTTCCAGTTGATTTGTTGACCTGTGCTTTATTCATCTTACTCTCCTGCAGTTCCAGATCTCTAAGCTCCATCTCCCCTTCAACTGTTCTTTCCTTTTCTGTGTATTCCTTTATTCTGGTACTCTAACCTAGGTCTCCTCCTCCTTCCTGTATTTCTTTTTCCATGGAAGCCCTTAGTTGATTCAAGATGCTATCATTCACGTACTTCTTCACCTTGATCTGTGAAATTAAAGATCTTAAATTTGCATTCATTGTTTTTTGCAGTTTTTCTTGTAGCAATTTTTCTTTTTTTCCGGTTTTTGTTGGATTCACTTTGTATACCCTCTTGATTTAAATATAGAATTTGCAGCATAAACATGAGTGGAGGGGTAACCTGGTGATCAGAGCAATAGCAGAGTACTTAATAGATCTGGATTCAATTCTTACTGGCACTCTTTGTGACCTTGGGCAAGTTATTTTACTCTCCATTGCCTCGGAAGAAAAGCAGCATAGATACAACATAACACAAAACACACATACATATACATAGGCATTTCTGCTACAAATAAGTGGGAGTGAGTGCATACAAATGCAAACACATTCAGACACACAGGGGTCAGGAAGAATTCCATGAGCTATGCTCTGCATGCTTTCTCCACTTAATAAAATCTTATATTAAATGAGAAATACCATTATACTCATTGAGAGAAGATAGTTCAAAGTTATATTGACAGCAAAATCGTTAGAATAAAGTCCTAACCAACATATCATCTACCTGTCACTTGTCTTGAAAGGGCAGAGTGTGTTTTTCTCGATCTTGGCACATCCAATTAAGATAGACTTACACGCCTGGCAGGTGTAAAGCGTTCACATTAGCAATTATCAATGGAAAAATACATAAGTGCTGAGGATTGGCACAACAGTTACCTTGGCAACCATTGGTATGTTTAGACTCTGAAGAAAAGAACATGATAGCTTGACATCTTTTTGCTATGAAAAAGATTATTCCTCTCACTTTCCTTCTCACATTTTTGTTTCTTTTTTTTATTGCTGGTTTTCTGATTATTCTCTAAATTTTGTGGTAGTAAAATGCTTAGCATCAGGATTTGTTATTTAGCTGCCCGAAAAACTAGGGATGTGCACAGGTAAATAAATTGTGCGGTCCGTTTTTGGTTCGTTTGGCCTTTCTTCCTAATTTTCAGACATTTTAATAAAAAACGTGTTAGCATGCATTGAAACCTTTTAACATGTTTTTATTTGGAGGGTTCATCACTCGATATTCAAAGCAAGTAACATGGTTAGCAGAAGTGCTAGCAGCGTTAATTACGGTGAATGGTTAGTGCCGCTGAATATCTGCAGCGGCCCTTTCTACATACCCTGATGTTAACTGCTTAGCATCAGAGCGTGTCGGTGACATTCCAGGATGGAGTGGAGGCGGCACCTCTCGCTGAACATGCAGCGGTGATATTAAGCCGCTGTCCAATTAGTGATATATGGCAAAAGTCAGCCGCAGGAAACCCTGGCCTAACTTTTGCCATGTATCTCTAACTGCGCAATGGCTCAATATCGCTGATGCCCAGTTAGAGAGTGGCCTATGTGGCGACCCTGTATATTCAATGCCAGGGTCAGATATGACTCCGGCATTGAATATCCAGGTTTAATATTCAGTGCTGACAGATAGTTGCGTTAGCAGCGCTAGCCATCAGCACTGAATATTGGGCCCTAAATATTTCCAGGTGCATTAATGAAGCAAATGTGCACTGATGAATGCACATCTGTACCAAATGCTGCTATGAATGGACTTGCTTCATGTCTTACAGAGTCAGTATTTTGGGGGCCTTAGAGGCAGCAACTCCACCAGGAGAAGTCCTAGCTGGCAAGAGGTAGAAAATCTGTTATCTTATCAGCTGCAGTTTCGATCTAACAGGGACTCGGTTGCAAGCAAGGTAATACTGTGTGACTTTTAACTACAATCTCTCTGCCTGAGAGCTTTTGAAGGGCTTTTGGTTTTCATTGTAAAAACTATTTTTTTTCTATACTGCAAAGGGGGAATGTTTTGTGGTATTTGGCAAAGCTCTGTCAGTTAGAATTCATTGTATTTTGTTCCAGCTACCAATTTACGGCTAGTTTTCTGTAAAGCCACTGACCTCATCAGGTGCTATTGGACCTTAACTAGCTTTCAAAGATGCTGGGCAGCTGAGTGCTATATAAAGGTCTACAGGGCCTTCTAGTACTGACATTCCTAAGAGGAACTCGGTCAAAAGCAAGGTAATGCTGTGTGGCTTTTAACTACAATCTGTCTGTCTGAAAGCTTTTGAAGGGGTTTTGGTTTTAATTTATAAAAGCTAATTATTTTTTTTTATATTGCTAAGGGGGAAATTTTTGTTGTATTGAGCAAAGCTCTGTCAGTTAGAGTTAATTGTTTTTTATTCCAGTTACCCATTCACAGCTAGCTCTTTGAATCCACTGAACTTATCAGGTGTTAGGTCCCTCCCTACCCATCCCAGGTCCTACCCACCCTGTGAACATTCTTGCTTTATAGGGCAACTTCCCAATTAGCTACACACAGGGACTTAGAACAACCTCGTTAGAACACTTAAAGGAGGTTAACTGCTTTTCCTCTTAAATGATAGCTGAGAAACAGGCAGGGACTTTCGTAGGTCACTCTGTTTTACTTCAACAGATAGTGATTCTCCTCCAACTGAACAATTGCTGGGAAAAATTGTACTGCCAAAGCTGCTGCCCCTGTTACAGCTTCTGACTCTGTCTAGACAGAGATCCCAATGCCAGTTGAAGGACTAGTTCCATGCTGAAGCTCTCAGAAAACAACTTGAAGAGCTCAGAGAAGAGGTGGAAAAACTGAGGAGCATTCAAGACAGTGAGAAGTACATTGATGAGAGGCTTCTTCAAACATCCAAGCTCTTCAACAGAGGTGAAGATGAGAGCCTTCAAAATGATGAAAGTTGGACATGAGTCATCAGGGCCTGCAGAATCACCAATCCAACTCCTCCAGCCCTTGAATTGAAAAACCATTATGCAGCCCTGGAAGTGGAGGAGATGAAAGCATCCCAGAAAAAGGAAGAACCAGAGTTCCTGCACTCCAAAGTTGCAGAATCAGTGACCACAAGGAAGTGAAGGGTAGTGGTGGTTGGTGACTCTCTTCTGAGGAGTACTGGGGCATCCATCTGCTGACCAGACGATGTCAAAATCCAAGATGTTATGGAGAGTTTTCCGAGACTCATCAAGCCTACTGACTATTACCCAATGTTGTTCAACCATGTTGGCACAAATAATACTGCCAGGTATCCCTCTGAGTGTATCAAAAGTGACTTCATGGCTCTGGGACAGAGGGTGATGCAGACAGGTATGCAGGTGGTGTTCTCTTCAATCCTCCCTGTTAAGGGTAAAGGCCGAGGCAGAGAAGCTTGCATCCTGGAGATAAATGTATGGCTGCATGGATGGTGTCATCAAGAGTGTTTTGGGTTCCTGGACAATGGGTTGATGTTCCAAGGGCTGCAGAGCAGAGATGGTGTCCATCTGTCCAAGAAGGGTTGACATGTCTTCAGTAGCAGACTAGCTAACCTACTGAAGAAGGCTTTAAACTACATTCATTGGAGATGGGTGACGAAAGCCACACAGGTAAGTCAAAGCCCCCAGCTAAGTGAAACATTAAATACCTCTGTAGAAATGGGTAAAAAGGGCAACATCTGGAAAGCGGTATTTATAAATGCCCATAGCATGAGACATAAGATCCTAGATGTTCAGGCTTTAATGGAAGAGGCTGGCTTGGATTTAGTGGCAGTTATGGAGACATGGTTCATAGACAACTATGACTGGGATGTAACTATACCAGGCTAAACTTTATTCAGAAAGAACAAAGGAATTCCATCACGAGGAATCAAAACTTCATCACACCAGCCTATCTAAATGTCAAAGATGCTGAACTACAGACCAAGCCCGCCATCCGGTACCTCAGAGTCACCTTAGACCAGTGCCTGGACATGAAGATGCACATAAGCAATGTAGTGAAAACAGTTTACCATAAGATCCGTACCCTCAGGCACCTACGCTTCCTGCTGGAACCGGATGACATCCGGACAATCTATCAAGCGCTTATCATACTGCACTTTGATTATGACAATTCAATCCTGCATGACCTTCCTCAATCCACATTAAACCCGCTTCAGCTCGCGATAAACTCCACAGCGAGAGTTCTACTTGGAGCATACAAGAAAGACCACATCACACCCATACTGAAACACCTCCACTGGCTTCCTATACAGGGAAGACTCACATTCAAAACTTTGCTGCTTACTTTCAAAGCCATCAATTGGCTCTCCTCCGCATCACTAGCAGAGCTTATCCAGATCACTCCCCCTAACAGGTCCAGAAGATCTATAGCGATCAACACTCTGGTAGTCCCGAAAGAAATAACCCAATGCACCCAGGCAACAGCGAACAGAGCTTTCAAACTCTGTGCACCCAGATGCTGGAACACCCTACCACCCAGCATCCGTGCAATCCCTGACCTAGCCCAGTTTAGGAAGGCAATGAAGCACTACCTCTTCCTCATGTACTACCCGGTAGACAGTGCAACAATAGCCCCATCCTCGATCTAGTCTGGGATGTACAATTGAATCCAACCCTACAAGACACCCAGAACTACGATTAGTGAGGTATGACTTCCCACGACGCCTAGATGTAAATAGTTACCCCAGTTATCCAAGTTTTAGTACCTGTTCCTTGTAAGCACAGATCCGCCAAGGCAATGTGTAAGTTTTATGTTTCATGTAAACCACACTGATGTTGAATAGCGCGGTATAAAAGAAAATGTAAATAAATAAATAAATAAATAACAAGGTAGGAAGAAGGGGAGGAGGAGTGGCGCTATATGTAAAATATAATATTTAAGCTATAGAATTACAGGACTCAAAAGGGAGAGAGGAGGCACTGTAGGTTAAACTAGAAAGAGGGAAAGAGAATCTGGATTCTCTATAGGGAGAACTATTAAGGCAACTGGTAACAGAACCCACATGTGAAAGGGCCATACTGGACTTGGTGCTTACCAATGATGAAAGTGTTTCTGATGTTATAGTGGGAGACCATCTCACATCCAGTAATTACCAGATGGTGTGGTTCAGTATTAGGATTAGGGCTGATAAAATCCATTCAAAAGCGAGGATCTTAGACTTTAGGAAAACTAACTTTGCCAAGATGGGCCAATACCTTATGGAGTCGTTAGCAGGATGGGCATAGCTGGGGGATGTAGAAAAACAGTGGGCAAAACTGAAAGGGGATATTTTAAGGGCAATCAACCTCTTTGTTAGAAAGTTAAATAAAGGTAAAAGGAAAAGGAAGCTGATATGGTTCTCAAAAGAAGTAGTTAAAAAGGTGAAGAAAATGAGTGAGGCCTTGACGGAATACAAGAGATCACAGAGAGAGGAAGACAGTCATCTATATTTCAAAAAACTTGGGGGTCTGTTTACTAAATCGCGGTAAACGTGAATAACGCGCGTTGTATGACGTTAACGACCGCAAGTGCAGTATAACGCGCGTAAACACGCACCAACGACCGGTAACGTCATACTACGCGCGTTGACCGCGTTTAACGATCGTAAAGCCCCGCGGCGCGTTAAAACAGCGCAGAAGGTGGAGAGTGGGCGGAGAGACGGGGTCAATGGGCGGAGAGGGGGCGGGGAGAGGCTCCCCCTCACTAACGCGCTGTAATTCTGAGCTCAATTCCAACGCGAATGAAAACCTGCCGTTGAAGGCATCTTTAAAGGTAAGAGAAACCATTTCCGTCAGCAATGTACAGAGAAACCTGGGTAACACACAAAACGTGAGCAGTGTGATACATGTGCACAGAATGAAATGTCACAGAAGACAATAAAAATGACCAGAGGAAACCCTTTAAAAGCATAAATCAGCAGTTAAACAGTGATAGCAATGGACAACAAGGAACAGAACTCCCTGGAAAGCACAAAATAAAACCTAATGATATGTGGAAGGGTTCACGCTTCGCAGACCCTCGAAAAGGGAAAGTCACTGTAATGGAGCTGACCTGGGAGTGTAGTGTAATGTCTCCCAATGATATCATTGTTGCCCAGCTCGGATATGGGTGTGTGTCCCTTCTGTGAGGTCCCCCTGAGGTGTATGTGCACCGTTGTCTGCATACAAGGGAAATGAGGCCACAGTAAACCTTTTGCAGAGCAGAGTCCCTGACCAGCCAGGCAGGTCATACTAACACCAGGGACAGCACCATCTCTGTGGCCCCAGTGTGGTGCAATGGACACAGCCAGTGCCTGTAAGACCAGAGGGTCACAGGTTCAAATACCAGCTGGGACTGCCGCCAACCCAGTCACAATAGTCCTACCCACCACTAAAAAGTGAAAGTAAAGACACACCTTTAATGCAGAGAACAAAGGCATGGTCTATTTTTACACCACACCAAACACAGACACCAGAAACAGGCACAGCAAACGAAAGCTGAGCCCCGCAAATGCAGCCCTAGAGGGCCCCACAGCATTCCTGTCCCATGCTGTCACATCAAAGATGCCTGTGCTGTATAGCTATGCCCCACCCCCATGGTAGGCAGATGTAGGTCAGGCATATGTATGAGGGACAGCATGAAAACACAGATAAAACGTGGGAAAATAGCAGAAAGAAAACTGTAAACATCACAAGTCAGCTGGGCAACAGTGATAGCAATGGGCCACAATAAAAAACACACTCCCTGGAAAGCGAAACCAAAAAAAGAAAAGATACTTGGAAGGGATCACGCTACAGAGACCCTTTCAAAACACATCCCCTGTTATTGGAGCATTCGCGGGAGTGTCGTGTAATGTTGCCCAATGATATAATTGTTGGCCAGCTTGGTAATGGGGGATTGCCCCCTCATGCGAGGTTGTATGTGAGGTTACGTGCAAATTGCCTCCATACAAGCTATATGAGTTCCACAGTAAAATGGTGCAGAGCAGGGTCTCTGACCTGTCAGGCCAGGTATCCCATCTCCAGGGATCGCATTGTCCCTGTGGCCTCAGTGTGGTGCAACAGACACAGCCAGTGCCTCTAAGACCAGAATGTCACAGGTTCAAATCCCAGCTGGGGCCATGCCAATCCTGCCCACATATTCTCCCCACAACTAAACTGTGATGGAATGGTCACACCCTTATTGCTGAGAACATACGCATGGACAAAACGCCAATATTTTACCACACCAGATATAGGCGCATTACCCAGAGCATAGTCCCCCAAATGCAGTCCTGGAGGGCCCCACACCATTCAGTTACCATGCTGCCCCCAATAAAGATACCTGTGCTGCATAACTATGCCCCCCCCCTTGTCTGCAGATGTAGCCCATGCATATTTATGAGGGACAGCATGAAAACCTGATCAGTGCCTGGAATGACAGGACTGGAGTTGTGGAACCCTGCCGTAAAGCAGCAGCTAACAGTGACACCCACCCACCCACCCACAGGCCCCATTGGCCAATGAAACCCGAAGAGGTAAGACAATTGGCCCTGCTGTCAACTCCCAATACTAGCAGGTGCATACCTTAGCAATGGCACCCTACCCATGGGTATATGGTACACATGCACTAAAAGTTGCCAATGATAAAATGTAGAACTCATGTCCTATGTAAAGCACATTGTGCACATTGAGCTGCGCCACAACAAGCAGTCAGATGTCTGTGGTGTGTGCCGCAGGTCTGGCCCCTGACAGTGTCCAACACCCTTGGGAGTGATCCACCAGAGTATGTCGTACCACATCCATGCATGTACTGTGCCATGACAGGTGTTGTGTGTATGGCTGCAGAACCCCCCTACAGTAGCACAATGCTGGCATAGGTGTGGGGGTGGCTGTCTGTCCAGCCAGTGTGTGGTGGCTGCAAACACTGTCGACAGGCCACACTTCCAGCATTGTTGCCAGTAGTGGGCTGCCAATGTGCATAATGAGTAGCAAAGTACCATGGGTAGAGGTCGGATAAGGCGGCCTGGCCAGGGTGTATATGCACAGGGCAAAGGGCAGTGACAGGTACATTGTAGTGCCAGGCAACCACCTGCCCAGACAGGGTGACCACGGTAGATGCCGCTGCAAGCTCAGTGTCACCCTGAATGTGCAGTGACCACAGCATGTCTAGGCTCCACCATGGTGCTACATAGTAGTTCACTCATGTGATAAATATGGGTGTTCCCCTGGGGCCCAGTCACAGATGTATCTGCTGGCTGTGTATGCTGGCACCCCAGGTCTGGGTGCAGGCATCTCGCTGGTCACTAGCAGCCTGTTTGCAGCTGGTAGGTGATGTGATGGAGTGGCCTGCAGGGTGTGTTGGCCTGCACCAGGGGAATCACAGATAGTGGTTGGGATTGTCATTTTCTACCAAGTCCCAATGTCAGATTTCTCCTGTGGCATGCATGTGTCTGGATCTGCAGTGACTGACCTGTGGGGTGTCTGCACCTCAGTAGGACTAGGGTTAATGTCCCCCCTCCACTGGCACCTTCCAAGGGAGGTAGAATGTGCAGATTATGATGGGTGACCCTGTTTGCCACCCAGGGGTGAGGGGGGGCGGTGGGGCATGGGTCTACACCTGCCCCAAACAGACAGAGATGTCCAAGGTGGTCATGCAGAAAATATCTATCTCACACAGTAACACTGCTGTGGACTTGCGCCGTGGACAGTGCTGAGGACCTAGGGCTGGATGCCCCACTGCACACTCAGGGTGAGCAGAGCACCCGCACAATGTGGTGTTGGGCAGGTCCTCAATGCCAGTACAACAAATGGTCAGTACCCCCTATAAGGGCAAGGGGCTGTGGGGGGTGCACATGACAATTTACCCCTACCATGTCCAGAGTCTGTGGGGATGCATTCCATATGGTGTGCCTGTGTGGAGAGCTGATTAGCATGTGCAGTGCATCATGGGGGTGACTGTATTATTCAATCCCTCTGAAACCGCAGCACGAGCTCGCAGCCATTGATAAACCATGGGACAGCACACGTACATCTGGTAGCAGAAAGCATAGGTGCACGACACCCTACAGAGTCTGTAATATATGAGATGCCCACACTGCTGAAACCCCGACGTACCCACACACATAAAAGAAAAGATCCCCGGGCTCAATGGTACGCGCGGCGCTACGCGCGGCGCTGCACACGCAACAACGCACGTAGCCTCGGCTCGCATACGCAATGTCCCGTCCAAAAGCCTCAGCAATCCCCCTCCAATATACAGGCCAATACCCCTTCCAATATACAGGCCAGTGCCCGGGACTCGAACCCATGCTGCCTGTAACAGCGGTCATTACCGTGACCATTGTGCCACAGCTCTCTGTTAGTGCTCTGTGTCGCCACATCTCCCTACTACCCTAGCAACGCACGTTCATACGCCCCCAGCAACGCACGTGGCCACGCCCCCGGCAACGCACGTGGCTACGCCCCCGGCAACGCACGTGGCTAGGCAGTAAAGGCACTTATAAGACATGGCAACCATGTCGAGGAAGCCTCCCTTCAGCCAAAGGGACATCTACCTGCTGACAGAGCTTTTCTGCCTACGCCAGCAGAGACTCTTCCCTGGCTCGTCCAAGAGGCAGGACCTGGCCAAAGTCAGGAGGGCCTGGGAGCGGCTGGACCACTGTTTTACATAACAGGAGCGCAGACTACCCACGTGAGGTAAGTGCATGGGGACAATTCAACCAATGAGGAGACAAAAGAAAAAACACCCAGCAAACCCTGCAAAAATACACAATGCACTGACAAGGTATAGCAGGTGCTGACATATCCTGCGTCCAGCAAAGCCCTCCACACACCCCTGAAAAAGACACCCCTGCCCCAAGGGGTTAGCTGCACCCATGGCAGAGGTGCACCAAAGGTCACAGAGGTATGGTACAGGGTGCCCCTGCAGGCTAAGGATGTCCCCCAACCACAAGACACCCTAGTCCCACCTCCATTGCCAATAGGGAAGGAAGGGGTTCTGGACCATGTCCCTCTTAACTAACAGATTCGCCAAATGAATACATCGATGCTGCAAGCCACAAATGAGGGCCCCCCACCCTGCACACTGACTGCTGGTGCCCTGTGTGAATAGAAAGGCCAAACCCCTGCCCCTGAGTGATCCAGCCCCAAATGAGGGCATCCCTCCCCCCCACCCTGCACACTGTCTGCTGGTGCCCTGTGTGAATAGAAAGGCCAAACCCCTGCCCCTGAGTGATCCAGCCCCAAATGAGGGCATCCCTCCCCCCCACCCTGCACACTGTCTGCTGGTGCCCTGTGTGAATAGAAAGGCCAAACCCCTGCCCCTGAGTGATCCAGCCCCAAATGAGGGCATCCCTCCCCCCCACCTTGCACACAGTCTGCTGGTGCCCTGTGTGAATAGGAAGGGCAAAACACTGGCCCTGCCCGATGGAGGCCCAGCAAGGGGGCACCGGGACCGACCCAGTACCCCGTGAAACAGGCCCTGTATGGGATCACAAGGGGCAAACCACAGGCAAAGAGCAGCCCAAGCGACCACTGTAGGTGATAACTGCACACCCCAACAGTGGATGACATGCACATGCAGATGTGTGTAGGTGGCACACACAGTTGGGATGGTACATGTATGTGGTGCGCACATATAGGGCACATGGTGCACACATCAGGATGGCGTGTTTGTCACACACACATGTGGCTGTTACACGCCACTGCATGGGGGGATGTGTGCCAAAGGACTAGGGGCAAGCGCAGGTAGTATGACGTGGAGTGTCAGTTGCAGGGGCAGGGGCCACCACGTGTCCCCCCCGCTAGCTAAGGGCAATGTTCTCTGTAACACCTACAGGTGGAGGACCTTCGAAAGAAGGCAAGGGAGCTGAGGGCCCGGTTCCCCCGATTTGTTTGCCAGGGTGCAGCGTGACAGAATGGCACAGCTTGAATGGTGAGTACCTGGACACGGCCATGTAGGGGGATGTGTTGTGGAAACACAGGTCCACAGTGACATGGTTATGTGGATCATCCACCAGGGGATGACATGTTCTATCTCTCCCACAGCTGATGCACGTGCAGCCAATCAGGCCGATGTTCCGGAGGAGCCCCCAGACGTAGAGGGCCAGGAGGGGAATCAGTGCAGCGTGACCAGCAGGACGGCGGACAACAGCAGGATGAGGAGGATTGGCACACGAGGATGGACCTGAGCCTGCACCCCCAACCCCTGACGAGGGGGATGAGGGGGATGAGGATGGGGCCCACATGCGAGGGGATGAGGGGGAACCCACAGAAAGGGGGACAGAGGTCGGGAAGCCAGGTGAGCGGATGTGGTGGGGGGGGGGATGTCGGTGGAAGGGTAGAGGAACGTGAGTGGCTGGGTGGCAGGGACAGCGACATGGAGACGGGGGTGGAGGGGGATGGGGATGTGGGCGGGATGCTGGGGGCAGGGGGGAGGGAGGTTATGCCCACTGGAGGGGGTGGGGTTGTGGCAGGGTCACAATGGCACGCTCCGCCACAGGGCACTGGGGGCACCAGCCACCTGCCCCTTGATGAGGGCACGAAGGCCCAGCTGGACTTGTGCATGCCACACATGGCCGCAAGCAGGACCGCTGTCCTGCAGCCACACAGACACGTGGATCAGTGTGTCTGTGTGGCTGCATGTGCGGCCATCGCCCTGGCTGCAGCTGTGCGTGCACAGGCACAGGCCCAGAGGCAGTTTTGGCCTAATCCAGGGGCAGGTGCTTGCGACCCTGTCGATGGTGGCTAACCGTCTGCGGGAGCGGATGAGCGCCGTGACTGATCCACACACAGTCAGCCACCATCCGACAGGGGCACCCAGGGTGTGTAATATGTGGACACACATAGCACACCTGCCTTGTGGCGGACCGTGCCATTCTGTGGCCATGTCAGGGGCACGGGGTGAGCAGGGCCATGTAATCCCGTTCCAGAGGGCATTGTTGACCATGCTGATGTAACCAACAGCAGATAGACCATGTGACACATGGCCCATGTGTGGCCACATGAAAATGTGTACATTCTGTTTTAATCAAAGTTGTATAAATACGTTTACGTTTACACATACCAACTGTGTGTGCAGATGTGCCTCATTGCCAGGTGACAGTGATGTGCGAGTGATGGTGGTGGCTGTGGCGACTAGGAGGGGCAGGGGCCGAAGTGGAACAGGTTTAGTCCATGTTGACAGCACACCCGCACACATGTAACTATCACGCTGCAGCAAGGTTGGGCCAACGTGGGGGAGGTGAGTGACGTGCATGACCGACATGCAATAGCATGTGTGTGGCTCCCTGGGCCACACACGCCCAGAGTAACAATGATACATACGGAGGTGTGGAGCAGGTGGCCTGTGTGACCAGTACAGCAGGGTCACGTACTGTTGGCCTGGTTGGACGGGTGCAGGACAGCTGTGGTGTATGTGTGGCGGTGTGCAGAGGGGAGAACCACATACTGTGCACCGCAAGGTCACATGAGGCTGACACCGGAGGGGTGGCGGGGAAGAGGCCGAACGTGTGTTGCCATGTGAGACCGTGTGGGGCCTGGGAAAAACTGTGCATATGTCAGGCATGTGTATCAGCATGCAGGACAGAGATGGGGGATGGTACACGTTGGTCAAACGGGACATTCCAAAAACATTTTAACAACATGTTGTGTGTCGCCATGGGTGGACATCCAGGGCCCAGGGGGGTGCGGGAGCATACCGCCGTTGGTGGACATGGGGCCATCGGTGGGGACACACACGGGGGTTGTGGGGGTGCACACAGCAGAGGGCGGGATAGCGGCTCAGCGGGATGATGGCCAGTGGTGTGACACACTGAGGTGGTCATGCGGAGGGTGCAGGCTGCAGTGTGGATGATGTTACAGGTGACAGTTGCTGTATGTCGTCATGTGAAACCAATGTGGTACTGGTATGTGCCAGGATGGGTGGCAAGGGGGTGTAGGTGTATACAGTGGCCACCGGTGCATAGTGTGACGGGTAGCCATTACTGGCGGTGACACCAAGGTGCTGGTGCATGCATCCCTGTGCCCAGGTATCCACTGTGCACATGTGTGACGGGTGAGACAAGGTGGATGTGTGCAGGTGCAGGTGAACCTGGGTACAGGACCTGTGCAGTGCACATACTGTGCGTGTCCGGGGTGTTGCGAGCAGCGATTGGGTCACCACATGCAGGACATACAGTGCACCCACAACAGCACACAGGCCAATGGTGGCTGGGGGGGTCCTGGCGCGTTCTCCCAGGGGTTGCGCCTGGTAACACTGGACGCCATGCACCGCCACCACGGTGTGGGAGTGAGGGGCGAGCACGTAGGCCAATGGGATTGGCCTGCACACCCATAGTGGGCATGGGTTTGGGGGGGGGGCAATGGTGAATGACAGCAGTGGGAGCGGCATGTGCCCACCCCACAGGGCATGGGGTGGTTTGCGGGGATGTGAGTGGTATGACCAAAATGAGACACGGAGCACAGGTCACCATCAACGTCCATCGGTGTGGCCCTTTATTTGCCTCTACCCCTGCCAGCCCTCTGTACGCCCCCTCCCACCCCTAGGCACCTGCCGCCTTGCCGCCGGTGTTGCGGCATGCACATGCTGGTGGGATCCCTGGCTGTGCCTGATGGTCGGGGGGACTGCCAGCCACCCTCCCGGCTGCCATTCGCAACATGCGCCTCCGCGATGAGCTCACATGCGTCTGCCATGCGTCCTGCATGTGAGGACTAGGGCAGTTATCGCCCTCTGCATGCGCCTTGTGTTCCTCCTGTTACGCCTCTGGTTGCGTACCACCGAGCGCAGTAGACGGCGCACACCTGTGGGGAAAGGACATAGTACTGTGGTGGGTTAACGGAACGGAAACAGAGGTACCTGCACAGGGCCATATCTACCATAGCAGCGTGTCCCACTCACCCTCAGCATCAGCTCGCGCCGCAGATGAGCTGGCCTGCATCTTCATGAACGACGGTTGCGACCGGCAGCCAGTGCCTCGTTGTGGTGTTGCCGTTGCCCCTCTGCAGACACGTCCTCTGTCCCTGCAGGTGTCTCAGATGTGTCCCAATCGGGTATGTTGGGGATGTCCATGTCCACATCTGGCAGTGGTGCGGCATGCTCCTCCCCCTCCAAAGCAACGGCCTGGGCCCCTGTGTCCACAGAGCCCACTGTACCCATCTGTGACTCCTGCATCCGGCTCCGTGCCCTGCCGATGGCGCAGACATCACCTGTGTGACACAAGGCAACAGCTGTCTGAGGGTTTGTCCCGCTGCCTGCCCACCCCACCCACAACATCCCCCCCTCAGGCATCTGTGGCGCCAATGAGCCACGTGTGTCTGTGGCAGGGCTGTTGTGGCAGCCCTCTACACTTGGGGACACCCCATGCAGATGCCCCGTGTTGATCCGCCCCCCAGTGCATTCCCCCACCTCCTCTGGGTGCCATTGAACACCCCTGCCAGGGCTGTCAGCGGCCTCATCGTGACCCTACACCGCGTTCCCATAGCAGGTGCATCGGATCTCCAGTTAGCCCCCCCCTCCCCCGTGCGGCCCACCGCTCCTGCCAGCCCTGCCACGTGCGGGATGCAACAGGTACACAGGGGCGGCCCAAGGGGGGTGCGGGGCAATGTCCGGGGACTCGGTGCGGGGACACAGTTGCATATGTGGCCACCGGTGCAGGGAGAACTGGCATGGTGTTACTATACACTGGCTATCTGTGGACATGTCACCTGATGAGTGTATGGATGGGGCGGGACAGATGGACCCCCACATAGCTATATTCCAGTGCAACCACGCCAGGCACAGCGGGTACCAATACAGACGCTGCCCACTCAGATGCCATGGCACACCCGCCGTGCCCTGTCAGCATCACCAGGTCCTACGAAGCACCATAACCTACCTATCACATGGGAGCACTGCCAATATGAGGCCTCTGAATCACAGAATAGACCGGGGAATGGGGACAGGTGGCAATGTCATATAGGGGTGACAGGAAGCGAAACCCGCAGCTCAGTCAGACATGCAGAACATGGAGCATCACCGAACAGGCAAACACATCCTGGTGACAGGATTGCACCAATCAACCTGGGGACCCCGGGAGCCAGACACGGTATGTACCACGCCACTGTGGGGATACAACTATTGTGTACCTCCCTCCCGTACCAGACACTGCGCAGACATCACTGATGCACATTTCCCAGAGCTGTCATGGTCCATGTAATACATCCAAAGGCAATAGATATCTCCGTACATATTGTGTCTTTCGTTCCATTTACATTTTCCCCAGCAACCTCCCCCTGGTCCAGCCATGTTCCCACTGTCCACCGCCTGCTGGCCTTTTCCCCCTCCTGCCACCCCTGGTTTCTGTAGTCCACTCCTCCCACTCTCAACATCTGCTCAGACAGACTAATCTGTCTCCTGTTTCCCTCCCGTCAGTCCAATCGTATCCACATATATGTCACCTCTCCGTCCTCAGCCACGACGGCCCCCCCCCCACTACCCAGCCAATGTGTGGCCATACCTGCCTCACACCCAGGGTGTTTCTGTCCCCTCCCCATTTCACTCCCACAGCCCCGTCCCAGTCTGGCCCGCCACCAACATCAGCTCTCTTCCGCTCCCTGTCTCTCCCAGCGCCCACCCACCGACAGGTCCCTGCAGCAGCCCATCACCAGTATTAGCCTCACAGTAAACCATGTCCAGTCCTAGGCAACCCAACAACCCATGTCCATTCCGAGCATCCACAGCAATTGTAAGTGTGTGTCACTCCATCATCTCTTTTTAATTTCCAGCCCCCCATGAGCACATCATCCCATTTCAAATCCTAGCTCCCCTCCACTCAGCCCATTTCCAAACCAAGCCCCCCATGAGACTACGTCCAGTTCTAGCCCCTTCATGAGTCCATTTCAATCCAAACCCCCACCACAGCCCATTTCCAATCTTAGCCCCCCCCCCAACAGCCAATTTCCAGTCCTATTCTAGCCCCTCCATCAGCCTATTTCAAGTCCTAGCCCCCCGCCAATTCACCCATTTCCAGTCCTAGCTTCCTCCCCAGGGGGACGTGCACTCAGGGACCCTGCCCACAACAGGCAGTTCCTTGCCCATTGTGTCTGATCATCGGTCTGCCCTGACATACACATTTTGTGGCTTCTTCCGGGACAACCATGTTGGGATACTGTCTGTTTACTACTATGTACAGTGACACACACAGTCATTTCACCGTAGCATACCCGTGGACTATGTGGGTAAGGCCCCCTCTTGTGTTTCATCTATGGACTGCTGGTCTGCATGTGCATTGCACCATGGGTGTGCCTGCCTTTGTGCTAATCATGGCCAGGACAGCAGCAGTTACATGGTGTTCTGCTGTCCTTCTGTAGTAGCCATGGGGTGGTTAGCAGCTCTGGGGCTGCAGGCCAGTGGTTTATTCATTGCGTGTTGGGCCAGTAGTCATGGGATCAGACCCACAATGAATTCCTTTTATTGTTGGCTGTCTGGAGCATTATATGTTTTACATACACCAGACTGCTACCGGTGACAGCCCCTCCACGGACTATTACCTTACTGCGCCTCATGGGCCCACCATGTGTCACCTTCTCTGGCTCCCTCTACATTACCTTAGGGACCGCTCTATGGGGGACATTCTGTTGTACCTAGGCAGACACTACACTTTATTATGTGGCATGTGTTGTGCATTGTGGGGTTCTTTCTGCAGTCACCTTGGGTACGCCAATGTGTGTGTGTGTTTTCTATGCAAATGACGTCCACATACATGACATGTACATGCCCCCTCACTCACTAGATAACATGTGGGTGTGTTTACTTGCACCCCATTCGGAATGGGAACATAGACATGCCCCATCACTCAATATCTAATGTGTGGGTGTGTTTACTTGCACCCCTCCAACACGACAACCATGACAATATGGGACCTGCCCCCTCCCTCATTGTGTCATTTACAGGTGCTACATCAGGCAGCCTTCTGCATATGCCACCCTGGGAACTCGGACCCATGCTGCCCGTATCAGCTGTCAGTGCAGTAACCATTGTGCTACAGCTCTGTATGGGTCAGGGATGTTTGCTGGCAACCCTCCGACACATAACAGACATATACATGCCCCCACACTCAGTGAATAATGTGTGGGTGTGTTTACTTACACCCCATACGGACAGCAAACATAGACATGCCCCCTCACTCACTATCTGATATATGGGTGTGTTTGCCTGCATCCCTCCGACACGTCCAGGAAATAAAATATAATTGGCGCTGCCCCCTCCCTCATTGTGTCATGTACAGGGTGCTACATCAGCCAGCCTTCTGCTAATGCCACCCTGGGGACTCGAACCCATGCTGCCCGTATCAGCTGTCAGTGCAGTAACCATTGTGCTACAGCTCTGTATGGGTCAGGGATGTTTGCTGGCAACCATCTGACCACATTACAGTCATATACATGCACCCACACTCAATGAATTATGTGTGGGTGTGTTTTCTTACACCACATCAGGACAGCAATGTTAGACATGCCCCCTCACTCACTATCTGATATATGTGTGTGTTTTGCCTGCATCCCTCCGACACGTCCAGGAAATAAAATATAATTGGCGCTGCCCCCTCCCTCATTTGTGTCATGTACAGGGTGCTACATCAGCCAGCCTTCTGCTAATGCCACCCTGGGGACTCGAACCCATGCTGCCCGTATCAGCATTCACTGCAGTAACCATTGTGCTAATAGCTCTGTATTAGTCTTTGTATGTCTGGTTGGCTACTTATGCTTTACGCGCGGTGGCCCGCTCGTTAGTTTCGTAACGCGCCAGTTAACGCTCGTTGGTTTCGTAATGCGCGCTAGGTCTTCCGCGGTCTCCGCCCATCTCCTTATTTGGGGGTTTGTCTTCTTAACGCGGCTCCTACCGCGAACTGCACTAACGCGATTTAGTAAACAGACCCCTTAGGAGCTTGAAGGGATTCAATAAAATTCTCACATTCAGCAGCTGAAGATTCAATCTGACGTAGATTCCTTTGGCTTGATAAATCCATACTGAATCTACATCAAATCTATACGACTTGAAGAAATTGGAAAAGGTATTATAAATTCAAAATAAGCTAATAAATCTGCTTGGTGCAGTGTCAGTCTTAATTATTTTCGTATTTCCCGGGCTGGATTTAATGTTATGGAATACATAGGCAATAAGTCACTGGGAGGAGAGTCCTCCAGGGATTGGAGAGTGGGAGAGTGGGGCATCCCAAGCCCTAGTTTTTGGACACCTTCATAATTTGGTGCCCTAAGTACGTACTTGTTTCCTCCTATTCCTAAATCCAGCCCTGCATATCTCTAGTGTCATGGACAACTTGGCTTCATATCAGAAGCCTAGACACGAGAAATATGGAAGTACTATTACATCCAAAAAATGGATGTAATGCTACATCTTGGTCCCACTACGGAGAGAGAGCCTTAGAACATTAGGAGTGGTTTTTTCCGTGCTACTGACAACAACTTTTTTAAAATGAGGAATCCCCTCTGGCAGTAGAGTTTTCCACAAGAGAAGAAAGGAACTGTCTATTTAGCATTAGTCTCCTCACAAACCAGCTCTGGAAGTGTCCGAATTAGATCTAGATATTAGGTACTGCACAGCAAGATTTTACTGTAGAAGGATTACACTTGGGTCATCAGTCCACTGTACAAACCACAAACCATCTTGATCCAAAGGAGCTAGTTTAGAAATGAGCATAGCAGTCAATTAAAATAATTTATGGCTCCTCTGACCTTCTTTCTCCTACTGTTAAACAGTTTAAATGTTTCTCCGATTTGCAATCCTATAAAGCCTGAGCGATATTTCCATCTCTCTTGTATGTCATTTGACTGTGTATTCTATACCACTCCCACAGATTGGCAAGGCTGTTACCAATGGAAGCATTTGGGCTGGCACAGTACTAAATTAGAGATTATTTTCTTGTTGGTCTGGCAAGTTTAAACTCCAAAGCTGTTGGGAGAGGACTGTTCCAATAAAATAACATCTTGACTTACTTTAGATCTGGTCATTCCTTCCATAAAAAGGAAGGTAATCCTAAGTTACTGTTTGTGAGCTGGCAATTGGTGCCAATATCCAGTGGCCCTACGTTGTGCTGCTCTTGGCAATCTGTAAACTTAAATAGCAGTCAGGAGACAAGCAGCACTAAGCATATCATGTTTCTGGAAATAGGTAAAAATATATGGGATTTCCATAGTCTCATTTATACAGTAGTTATTATACCCATTCCATCGACCTCAGCACAGCCAGTCTGGCTTTAATCCACATGAAATAAGCATGCATATATGTAAATATCTATCATACATATTCATTGTGGATATCCTCAAAACCAACTGGATGTAAGATTAGATTGGATTCATTATGCTTTTCCCCTGCATTATGGAATTTTTCTTTCCCCTGAAGGTTCCATTAGAGAGTTCCTTTAGTATGTTTAAGAAATGTGATAAAACATGGTTGCTTCGCTATGCTTTTTTAGATTAATGAGTCTTAGGGGTTTGTTTACAAAGCAGCGGTAGCAGTGTCCGTGTGATTATCGGGCGTGGTTCTGATATTTCATGGAGGCTGTTACCGCTGCTTTGTAAACATTCCCCTTTGTCCCGAGAGGGGCTATGAAGAGAGATTGTTATTTGAAAGCTGTTTTTTTTTTTTCATTCTAGCTATACTACTACTATTACTACAAATAATTAAGAACATAAGAAGTACCAAACTGGGTCAGACCAAGGCCCATCAAACCCAGTATCCTGTTTCTAACAGTGGTCACAAATACCTGGCGGTTTCCCAACAGGCAATCAGGTTCCACAATGCTTGTCCTGGGGTAAGCAGTGAATTGCTCAGGTCCTCTTTAATAATGGTTTATGGACCGTACCTCCAGGAACTTGTCCAAACCTTTTTTAAATCCAGCTACGTTAACAACCTTTACTACATCCTCTGGTAACAAATTTCAGAGTCTAACTATGGCGTTGAGTGAATTTTTTTCTCTCTTATTAGTCTTAAATAGGTTACATTGTAGCTTCATTGCATGTCCCCTAGTCTTTCTACTTTTTCATAGCGTAAACAACCATTAATGTTTATCCATCAATTCCATTTATTTATAGACCTCGATCATATCCCCCCTCAGCCGTCTCTTTTCCAAGTTGAAGAGCCCTAACCCCTTAAGCCTTTCCTCATAGGGGTATCCTTCCATCCCCTTTAACATTTTGGTGGCTCTTCTCTGTACCTTTTCTAATTCTGCTATATCTTTTTCAAGATATGATGACCAGAATTGAACACAATATTCAAGGTGCAGTTGCACCATGGAGCGATACCAAAACATTATAATATCCTTGGTTTTTATTTTCCATTCCTTTCATTATGTTTCCTATCATTCTGTTTGCTTTCTCTGCCGCTGCTGCACACTGGGAGGAGAGTTTCAACGCATTATCCACGATTATGCCTAAATCTTTTCCTGGATGGTGGTTCCTAATGTGGAACCTTGCATTCTATAACCATAGTTTTATTCTTTCCTAGGTGCATAACTTTGCACTTGTTCACATTAAATTTCATCTGCCATTTGGATATCCAGTCTTCCAATTTATCAAGGTCTTCTTGCAATTTTTTACAATCCTCTTGTCTTTTAACAGCTTTGAATAATTGTTATCTTCAGTTTTTCATCACCTCACTTGTTATTCCTATTTCCAGGTCTTTTATTAATATATTAAAAAGCAGCGGGCCCAGCACAGATCCCTGGCGTACTCCACTATTCACCTTTCTCCACTGAGAAAATTGGCCATTTAGCCCTACTCTCTGCTTTTTATCTTTTAACCAGTTCCTGATACACAATAGTACACTGCCTCCTATTCCATGACTTTTTAATTTTGCAAGAGTGTTTCATGAGGGACATTGTCACAAGCTTTTCTGAAAATCCAGATATACTATAGGTTGCAGAGTGGCGACTAGAGGGGTTGGCTGTCTGGGGTGGACATCCAAACCCCTGTAGCCGCCTGGCCTGATTCCTGGTCCAGAGCTCCCCACATGTTCAGGGCCACTGTGCGGGAGCTTTGGACTGGGCGGAAGGAGGCAGGCAGGGGGAGGAGACAGGGTGGGCCGGAGGTAGGACCCTGACCCAGGTGTACAGGGCCGATTCCAGCTGTGGCCCTGTATGCCTGGGCTTGATGACATGGATGGGTGGCTTTTCCATCTCAGGGGTAAATAAGTCAACCTGAGTTTGGCAGTCTGTGTCTGCGGACCCCCTTACAGGTAGGACAGGCACAGGGGATTCCTCGCAGCCTGACCCCTTCCTTGGCAGACCCATTTGGGGGTCAGGCTACAGGCAAAGCAGGCTATTCCTGGATTCGAGGGTGAGCGCGGCTACCATATGGCATATCGGTGACATGGCGATGGGAAACCTCGGCACTGGACTCCATGCAGGAGCTGTAGAAGAGTTGGACAGGGAGAGAGCAGAGCATTCAAGGGGCCTGATTCGGTACATGTCCTGCCCTATGTACCCAATTCTGATCCTGCTTGGCCCTCTAGCTCTTGCAGGATAAGAATCGGATGCAGATCCAGCCTGTCCAGATTTTGGACGTCCAGAAGGGTTAGATGGGCCCCATTCAGCATCAGGCTCTTTATCAATTGACTCAACTTTATCTATCTGTTTATTCACACCTTCAAAAACATATAACAGATTAGCAAGATAAGACTTTCCTTGATTAAATCCATGTTGGCTTTCCTCCCATTAAAATCTACATGTTCAGTAATATTGGTCTTTATTATGGTTTCCTACCATTTTGCCTGGTAGTGACATTAGGCTCACCAGGCTGTAGTTTTACCCGGATCACCCCTGGAACTGTTTTAAAAAATTGGTGTTACGTTGGCCATGTCTCCAGTCTTCTAGTACTACAGATAATTTTAATGATACTTCACAGATTACTAATAGTAGGTCTGAACTATATTTAATTTCTTTCAACACCCTTTGATGTATATTATCTGTTCCAAGTGATTTGCTATTCTTCAATTTATCAAATAAAAGTAATACATTTTCCAGGTTTATAGATATTTCCTTCAGTCCTTCCGATATAATCACCTTTAAATACCATTTCAGGCATGGATAACATCCCTACATCTTCTTTCAGTAAAAACCAAAGCAAAGAATTCATTCAGTCTTTCCGCTATGTCCTTGTCCTAAACCTAGCACCCCTTTTACCTCCTCTATCATCCAATAGCCCAACTGACTCTCTCAGGATTTTTGCTACAAAATGTCTTGAAAAAATGTTCATTATGCATTTTTGCTTACACAGCAGCTTTTTTTTCAAATTCCTTGTTTGCCTGCCTTATCAGTGTCTTGCATCTAACTTGTCAGTGCTTATATTTTTTTCCATTTTTGTCATTTGACTTCCTTTTTTTTTCCATTTCTTGAAATATGCATTTTTGGCAACAACAGCTTTCTCTGACCTTGCCTTTAAACCATGCTGGCAGTTTCTTTGGCCTTCCTTCCATTTTTTTTAAAGCATCAAATACATCTGGTCTGGGCTTCCAAGATAGTATTTTTAAACAACGCCCATGTTTGATGTAAATCTTTAACCTTTGCAACTGCTCCTTTTAGTTTTTCCTCAGTTTATCAGTCTCCCTTTTGAAAGTTCAAAGGTACCACTGTGAATATCCTTGCCGTCCTGCTTCTATTAAATCAAATGCAATTATTCAATGATCACTATTGCCAAGTAGGCCCCAACACCATTTTCTCTTGCACCAGAACCTATGTCTCATCACTAGGGACTAGGTCCAAATAGCTTCCCCTCTTGTTGGTTCATGAACCAGCTGTTCCAAGAAGCAGTCATTTATTTCATAGAAACATAGAAACATGATGTCAGAAAAAGACCATCTGGCCTATCTAGTCTGTCCTTCCATATCAACCACTCAACATTCCCCTTGTATCCTTTAGAAATCCTCTGTGTTTGTTCCATGCTTCTTTGAATTCAGATACTGTCCTCAACTCTACCACCTCCATTGGAAGATTATTCCATGGATCCACAACTCTTCCGTAAAGAAATATTTCCACATATCACTCCTGAATCTATCCCCTTTCACCCTCATCCTCATGTTCCCTAGGTCCCTCGTAGCACAACTTGCTTTCAATCGAAAGAGGCTTTCCATCCTATGCATTTATGCCATGGAGGTATTTAAACGTCTCATCATATCACCTCTCCTCAGCCTTTTCCTCTAAGGTGTACTGTCACAGAGCAGACTCACTAGCAGAACCTATGGATATATAATGAATAGGCAGATCAGGAAGACACTGACGTTTGGTGAGAGCACATGTTTAGAAAGTTGCCATGAGTAACGAAAGCAAATGAGGTCACGAGCTAGGGAGACACACCCAGCCAGCAGAGATGCTAGGAGATTCTCACCTGATACAAATCAGCTGGGGGAGGTGCTGCTCGGAGATACCTAGATAAGCACAGCTCAAAAGCAGTTAGGCAGATGAATATTGAGTCTAAGACTCAGAGGCAGCATAAGACTCAGAAAGAAAGCAGAAACATAAGGAACTTGGTGAACAGAGAGGACTAGAGAAGCTGGAGAGATAGCTGTGAAGAATGCGTGTCTGACTACCATTTGGAAGCCTGAACGGAGGTCTGTGTGATTCCAATGAGTGCTTGAGTGCGAGGCAAAGACAGCTGGACTCAGAGAGTGAGATTGAGATATAATGCAGCCGCGAGGTTGGAATCGGATTGCTCTCAGGTGAGGAGAAAGGTAGCAAGCCGAGAAGTTTTTTTTTACTCTTATCCTAGGAGAGGGGAAAGCAGGCAGGGCTTGGCTATAGGAAACAGTTCAATTGAAGTTACAAAAGCCATATGAGGCGCAGGCTTAAGGGAAGCAGAGAAGCTTTCATCTATCCCTTCTATTATAATTGCAAGACTACTACACAAGTTACAGGCTTTTTACCTGGGCAGAAGGTTAATCATTCTGTAGAGAAATGCCGTAAGGCAGCAGAATCTCAGAAAGGCTGCCGTTGAAAGGCTCGCAGCTATCCACAAGGGTCTCTGAGTCCAACGGGTCAGAGGCTAGAGGTGAATCAATTCGCTTCTAATAGGGAGTGCAAGAGAATATTTTAGGCTTATCCTACCAGGCACCAGCAGGGGTAGAGGCTCTTACCCAGCAGAACCCGCAGTGAATGGTGGTAATATTCGATCATTTTACTCTCAGTAGAAAGGAATTAGTACGTCCACAGCCAAGACGGACTGTTTGAAAAGCTCCCGCGCCACATGAGGAAGTTGAAAGATGTTGTTCATAATCCCTGCTGAAGAATTCTATAACGCAGCAATGTGAACCGTCTGAAGTATAGAATAATTTTGAGGCAGATGGTAGCGTAGTATTTCGGTGGCTGACAACATAGTCTCACTAAGGTACAGAGAAAATAAGAAAGCCTGACATGTGTGAAAGGAAGGCTTATTCCTACTCATTCTGCAAGTCTGTGTTTTGATATTACATTTGTTTCATGGTTAAGAAGCTGAAAGGAAAGCTATTTTTGGTTACAGTTTTTTTCGCTTTTGTTATCTGCGCAACCTAAGAAGGTTTTATGGTTCTTTGTTTTTGTAGCATGATAATAAGTCCCTTTTGGGAAAGGGAAAGTAACGCCTCTTATAACCTTAGCCATCACTCTCCACGACTGATTTTTTAACTTGGCAAGCACAACTACAACTACTGCAGAAGGCCAGTTATATTACGGCCGACCAGTGCAGTACCCTGCTTAAGGCCTACAGGTGCGCAGAGGGGGTCATGTGACAGTATCAATATTAAGATGCTCTTAAGCCTATACTCATATGCTTTTATAATGAAGACTCAATAAGAATTTTAGCAGCTCTACAACTCCTGTATACACTTCCAGCCGGTACTTATACCTTTTGAAGATGTCCCAATCTCAGGAATTGGGGGCACACAAGTCCTCCAAATGGAGTCATACCAAAGACCACTATAACGAGGCACTATCCCAAGCAGTCCTTTATCTTCTGGCTGGCCATGTCCTCTTTCGATGCAGGCCCAAGTAAGCCTTCTATCTAGTCTTTGCTGTATCCACCTTTTCTCACGCTGTTTGATTCTATCTTTGAAGATGCAGCAGACACAATCACGCCTAGGTTCTGCTCTTCTTTAGTGGACAAACGTACTTCACTTCCCCTATATCTAGATTGCTCGGCTTGGACCATTGCTGGGGCTATCGCCAAATGCATGACGGCTTGGGGCATTTTTTAACATTAAATCTCAGCTGTGCCAAATTCTAGACCCTTCTTCAAGCTTAGGCTTGATGCTCTCTTCTCACTGTTATCTATATCTTCCTGGGTGTCTGATTTAAGGTTTTGATATCATCCTCAAAGATGTAATCCCTTACCTGACAGCCGCTTCCGGCTATATCAGCTAACAAAGATGTTAAAAAGAATTCATGTGGGGACCAGTCGGAGGAAAGACGTCACAGGCCTACCAGATGCTACTAATAATTCTTTATTAAGGAATTATTAGTATCATCTGGGTAGGCTGTGGTCTTTCCTCCGTCTGTGTCCCACCCCTGGTTGTTTGTTTGCAGGAAAGATACTCTTTCTTTCCTTTTCGCGTTAAAAAGAATCGGACGCAAGAACAGATCCCTAGGGTCATGTCCTGCAGTGATACTGACGCCAGTTGGTACCAGGGTAAGTGGAAATCTCCCTATTAGCTACGGTGTTGGCAACTTTTGGTTAGGCTTCCCTGCATTTCTTTTGTAGCATTTCTTCATCCATCTGTTCATTTTGGCCAGGGAGGTCGGTACATCAGCTGTACAATCCTCCACTGCTATCAGGCCATTCCCCTTTTATAGGGCTATGGGATTTCTATCCATAAAGAGTCTTAACAGTGTAATTTGTTTCATGGGCAAAACTTTAATCTTTACGCAACTCAATGACCTCTCTAAAATAGAGTGCATACTCCCCCACCAATTTGATGCTACCTCCTAACATTGTGATATAGTTTGTATCTCAGGTAATATCAGTGTCCGCATTTGTTGTACTCCTTCGCACGCAGGTCTCTCAGAATGCCAATCATATCTAACGCTTCATTTAGTGCTATATATTCATAGCTCTCTGGGTTTTATTTTTTAAGAACTTGTATCATTTGCATACAGCATATTCAAGGTTGTATTTTATATCCTATTGATATGGTTATCAGTTGATGGGGTAATTTGGAATCATCTCTGTACTTAATGATATCTCTGGGTTAGCTTTTTTACAGTATCTTTATTGGAACCTCTACTGTTGTGATGCCCTACCTTCCTTGTCTCTTTTGCTAGTACGTCCATTCAAGGATACAGTCCTTCTGAACCATGTGCTACTGGCGTGACGGTCAGTTTGGTACGCCTATTATCCTAGTCAAAAATGCGTGCTCCTAGCTCCTTTTTATAGGTGACATGCCAGGGCAGCTTCAGGTTACACTGGAGCCCATCCCTTTGTAAAAGCATCCTCCCTTCCACAGAATGTGTGGCTTAGGTTTCGTCTGAATCTTAATCCAAAATCCTTTTTTCTTTACCCATCTTGGCTTCTCTCAACCACGGCATTGAACCCACTCTGGAACCTCTGTGCCTGCCTTTTGGGCCCTGCAAGTGGAAGGTGCGAAGCATTTCGGAGAATGCTACCCTGGAAAGTTCTGGATTTCAACTTGCGCTGACCTAAAAAGCTTAAATTGCTGTGGCCTGCTTCAGAACGCCTCCCTCCGCACACATTTCCTATATCAGTTGGTACCCCAACATGGTATCGCAAGAAAACAGATCGCTCGGCCCGAGGCACTATCTCAAAACCCTTGTCTAGGTGGTGCCTGTTGTTCACATGGGCAGCAAACTACCTTCTCACCAAGGACAAGGCATGTGATCCACGGGCGATCCTCACATCGGCACCAGCTCACTCCAGGCTATCTAGATGCGTAGTTGATCAACAATTGCGAACTCTATAACGGCGCCGTCGCATAACCCTTCTCTCATGTGCTACATGGCCCGTAGAGAAACCATTACCCCATTGCGGGGGGGTGTATTATTCTGTATAAGAGGGTTGTTTTGAAATCTTTTTATGACTTTAATTGCCAATAATAATAGAAACAATTTACATTAAAAGAAAAAATTAACCAGAATAAACCATTTAGTCCCCATCCATGGCGGGCAACGCAATACCAATTACCAAGAAAATCATCCCTTTACCAGATAGGAATTTATGCATGGAGGGGGAGTCTAGTCTCGCCTGAAAATTTGATACAAAAACTCTATATTAATCAGTCACTTGAATTATCTCAACTTGTTGGACTTTATTAAAACAAAGTAATATAGGATTATATCTGTGGAAGCTTGGTTAGGTAGAATAAACGATTCTAAAGACGAAGGCCTGCAGAGAAAAACATACTTGGTGCCACCGACTAATGTGACCCAACATTTACAGGGGAAACTTAAGGAATAAGGACTACCTGCAGCCAAGTGCCCAAACTTCTGGCTTTAATAACAAATAAAGCCTTGGTGTCTAAGGCTGAGTTTGCACTCTGAGGACTGTTCTGGAAAAATATTAATTTTCCCCCCACGAAATTCAGGCATTCTTGTTGTGAAAAAACAGAATGCATAACTCTATTTTTTATCAACCTGCATAGGAAACGGATACATAAGAGTGGGCCGCTAGTAGTAGTACTGCAGCATTCATGAGAAGGATTCAATAAACTCAGAAACATCTAATGAAACTAGCGGAGAAATAGTAGCAAGCTCCCTGAGAAACACCACCTTGGGGGTCGCCCTCCGGGCCTTACAGGGGCAAATAAATTTTCCGTTCTGTTTCAAGCGGCCTAACATTGTGGTTTATATCACTATTTATTGTTCTTGTGTTTAGATTATGATGTTATATGTAGAAACGAATCTTTGATTTGTTAATTGTTGTTTATTGTGAAGCTCGCACCTGATCTTTGGAAAGATGGCGGTGAGTATAAATGATTGTTGAAAATAAAATAATACTACAATAGTTACAACTTATTAATGTCTGGTTTAGTGTTATCTTGGAACCCTCTAAGATTTCAGTATAAACTATTTATCAAACAATAATCTGAGGAGACAACGAATGAGTATATGGGAAATTTAAATCATCTAATATTTGTTGCCTCAGAGAATTTTCCAATTAATTCTGTGGCTGGGTATGGCGGGTAATACTACTTTCAATCACAAGACAAGGAAGAATTCTGCTCAGGTAACACATTGAGATTTCCAATTTCTGACTTTTAATATCTAATGGGCTTAATTAAATGAGAAATTCATGCTGGGGCCACAACTTAGGCCACTGAATCCTTCGAAAACTCTGAAATTGAGATAACAACATAGATTAACGACTGGTCTCAATTCGTTGAGAGGTAGCATTGCCATACATCAGTTAAAGACATGTTCTGAGTGCGCACAAGGTAAACTAGGCTAAAACCATCTTAGATGGGCCCCACCAAAAACAAAAAAAAATCAAAAAAATCCTCCGGTAGCCGTGCAAGAGATCTCCGTGGCATTGGAACATCCACAGGTTCTAAAGGACTCCCAAGGCAGGTCAGGATGAAGCATAGTAAATCCAGCTCATCGAGACTGCTCCTCAACCATAGGAGAAGACAAACACTGGGCCGATAGTTTCGGCAAATCATGAAGATTGGGGAGCAGAGTTTAAAAGCCCTCGCCGACAATTACCGGAAGATTCCGCATCAGATAGAGGCAACGCTTTGGTGGCAAGCACCAAGGAAGTCCATGCTGCATCATTCATCAGAACAACCTGGTTTCTATCCATAGTCTCCAACAAGGTTTTTTACAAAACAACCTTAGAGGGATTCAATGATACTTCACATTTTAGGAGACTTTTCCTCGCCTTGCGCCATTCCACAAGGATGCCTGCTCTAGAAGCTCGCTCGAGCAGCCGACATGAGCGCCAAAACGGAGCTTAACATGCACCCTTTAAACCACGGCCGCCTCAAAGCATGCGCGCTGTACCATGAGACCATGGAGTAAGCTGGAATTTAAGGCCTCGCCCGAGATGACGTCGGGGCCAGGCGCCTGCGTCGGTGTATCGTGAAGGTCTCTGCAGAGTACCTGAGGAAAGTCAACCGCTGGACGCGGAAGGCACAATTCGGGCAGGAACGTCCTTCTCACCTCCACACACTCCAAACTCTGATACTCTCCGGACTACTAGGCAGTTCTGGTCGTACTTTTAGGTCCACGCCGAGGATGACATCAGGGCCAGGCGTGGCCGCGTCGGTTTGTACCCGGACAAAGGTCCTGCAGGGTGGCCTGAGGGAAACAACGCTGGATGCGGATCACAATTCGGACTGCCAGGAACTCCTTCTCGCTTCACACACTCTCAGACCTACTAACGAAAATCTGCTGTTACTTTGTAAGGGCCACCGCCGAAGATGACCCATGCGGGGCCAGGCAGTCCGCGTCTGGCTTGTACCGGGATGAGGTACCTGGGCAGCGTGTTCTCTTGAAGGGGCAACAACTCTGGACACGGAGGCCACAATTCGGGGCAGGAAGCTCCTCCTCACATACTCTCCTGGTATAACGAGGGTTTTAGATCACCTGAAGGACAGATCCTAGACTAACATTGATCCACTTCCTCCTTCCACAGCACCAAAGATGATGCTCATCCTTCGCCATGACCTCTCTCCTGGGCTTCAGTCTTTTTTTCTGGACAGCTCGAAAGGGGCTGCTCTCAGACTGGACGGTGGGACTTCAGTACCACTTCCTCTGTAGGTTGCTCAATCGTATATTACTCTCTGTCTTCCTTACGTCCTCCAGAGTCTGCACACATCATAGGCCTGACACAGATCGGTGCAGGAGAGGAGAGAGGGGGGGGAGGAACGGACGTCTTCCCCCTGAGGGTGACAGATCCTTTGCATCTATGTGCAACTTATCACCTGGCAGAACATGGGCGTCCCATTTGACCCTGAATTCAAAAGACTGGATAGACCGCACAATTTGTCCTACTGACCTGACTGTCTGTATCTTAGTTTTAAAGATTTTATTTGAGGGCTAGTTAAGTTTTCTCACCCACTTAAAGTTGAACTAGGAGATACCGTGTATGCTGTGGCAAACTATACCTAATAAGTTTAAGGGAACTTAATTCACCTTCAATGATTAATCAAGCTATTCCTGGTGAGGATACCCACCTGAAAACTGACCGTGAATTTGATCCACCTCTTCCCCTTTAATAGATTTAAGAGGCCTATTAAAAAAACTAAGGGGTGTTAGTTTACTAAACAGGCGCTAATGGTCTGCAGCGTTAGATGTTATCAGCGTGATAAGTGATGTTATCACTCGCCGAACTTGTAATAAACATTACTGGGTCGAGAGAATTTCACTTTATCACGGCAATAACGTCTCTGGGGGCCGGCGTTAAGGCGCAGACGAGGTGTGGAGTAATTTGTGGGAGTTTCTTTCGCAGAGTCGGACACGGAGAGAAGTGGTTAAGATGGGCGGAGAGTGGACCTGAGAAGATGCTCCATGCACACTGTGAAAGCAGGTCTGAAAAATAAACACCACTGAAAACCTCGGCATTAAGAGGCACATTTGCAAGGAGGAGAGAAACGCAATTTTCAGTCAGGGGCAATTAATGTCATCAAAGTCAGGGAGACCAAGAATAAGCCGGTATGTTAGTGACTACATTTTGCAGTCAACAGGCATAGTGCCCAATGTGAGGCTGCTAAATGGGGGTACAGGGGGCTGGCAGGTCTGGGACATGGGCAGTGGGTCATTTGGCGGGCAGCAGCGGTGGACTAGGCAGATGCCTAGGTGACACATAGGAATTTAGAAACGGAAGAAGCCCATGCATAGATCAGCAAGACAGCAACTGACGGCAAGGGTCAAACAGTCGGCACGAACGTGTGTGGTCCCCACAGGTTGGGTCGCCTAGGGACAACATACCCAGGGCAAGTACGCCCAAGGGCACATAATCATTGGCGCGGAGGCTGTTGCCAGGGGGAAGCTGTGGATGTATAGGCACGGACACCCACACACTACCCCAATATCACATACCATAGGCAGCCACCTACCGGCACACTGGATGGGACCTGGGATGGCGCACCACGCGGCACAAGGGCATGTCAGCATGGTGGGCTGCCGGGTGCACGTGTCCCATACCAAGGTCTGTCTGTTACGAATCATGTCATGGTATCTTCTCCAGTGACATTATCTGCCTCGGGGACAACAGTTTGGTGCAGTACACAAACAGCCAGTAATGTATTCAGGGGCAGAAGTTTACACAGGTTCAAGTCGGCGTCAGGGGATAGTGGCTCCTGCATGGAGCTCATGTTCCTTTATTTTACCCAGTATCTACAAAGTCCATGGTAATTAAAAGAGCAGAACCTTTATTGCAGATCAAATAGAACACGCCATAAAAAACTGCTTATATTTTGACCTAACTCAGAGGGGGCAGTTCACACACCATAAACGATGTGCGAAGTCCTAGAGCAGAGTTTCGCCATACTGCAGTCCTGGAGGGCCAATACGCCATTCTGGTTTGATGCTGTCCCTAATAAATATACCTGTGAGTCATTTGTAATGTACTCTCCCCCACCGCCGGGTCCCATTTGTATGCAAATGTATCTCTGGGCATATTCATTGGGAGCAGCATGGAAAACTCTGTTATTTGAACCGTGTTTGGCCCACCGAGGACTGGAGTTGGGAACCTCTGTCCCCGGAGCAGAGGCCAATCAGGGTGCACAAGCAGCCCCAAGTTCTCCACTAATCCAATGAAAAAGCAGCTCATGTAGGGGTGGGGAGTCAGGCTGTTGGCCTCTCGCTTGGAGCAGCATCTAACCAATACTAGCACCTGGCATCCCCTTCGCACTGCCCGATCTTAAATTTGGAACACAACGTTCCACATATATCAAAAGGTTGTCTATGATGTACTGTCCAGATTACAAATCCTATAGTTCCTTTTGTGACAGAGATTCATCATAGTAACCTCTCTGAATATGTGGGAGTAGTGTGTTTCAGTTTGTGTTTCGGACAGTGTTTACCACCGGCGTGAGTGACGCTAACATATTAGAGTTACCATAGTGGCAATGCCTGCAACGTGCCCGAGGACTGGTGTGGCGGCAAGGGCTGGGCAACTGGCACCTCTATATTTGCACAATGCTGAAATAGGTGTGGGAGTGTGTGGATTTCCTAGCGGTTACATGTGTTTTGTGGCTTGCCTATGCCTGAGCTGATCTCCGCCCAATGCTATGCACTGTCGCCAGTGTTAGTCTGCCAATGTGCAAGATTAGGATGCGAAAGAATTGTGGGTATGGTCTCCGGACCTGAGCGGTCTTGGCAGGATGCATCTGTACAGGGCATAGGCAATAGGCGGGGACATTGTAGTGCTCCGAGCCAGTCTCTACCTGGGCACGGAGCGGGGTGGCCACAGCATTTCATGCTGGGCAGTCACTCTCATCACCCCTGACTGAAGTCATGTGACCTATGGGCATGGCTTAGTTCCCCGATAGTGTTGTGGCAGTATTTTTCTCAAGTGGTATCTATAAGTTTTCTTTTTTGGGTCGGGCTTGCAATGCACTGACCTACTTGGCTTGGTGTTGTGTGCTTGCATCCTGTTTTGGGGGGCACACGTGTCGTCTTCCAGCAACATGCACTATGTAGCTAGCTAGCATATGTGCATGGCTAGTTAGCATGTGTATCGCTGGAGCACCTTGCAGGGTGCAGCGTTTAGAGACACTGACTGTGCCCTATGGCTGGTGAATATCAGATGTTGGGTGGGGTGGG
Organism: Ichthyophis bannanicus; assembly: GCA_033557465.1. Lineage (NCBI taxonomy): Eukaryota > Metazoa > Chordata > Amphibia > Gymnophiona > Ichthyophiidae > Ichthyophis > Ichthyophis bannanicus. The sequence goes on from CM066035.1 coordinate 107,585,599, forward strand.
CCAGGTCACCTGAGCTATTTCCCAGACCTACATCTGCCTGTCTGTCCAGTGTCCAAAAAACCCTTATGTGATGTATACAGATCTGCACTGACTGT